>PXOD01000134.1:0-66007 GCA_003012165.1 Paramyrothecium roridum | reverse complement strand
CATTTCTATGCTATGAACCCACACTTTCTGGACTGGTCGCCTGACAATTGTGGCTAAGAATTCAGACCCCCAGTAATGGACGACTGTAATATTCTGTCGCTATTTATCAATATGCTCATTATGCTTCTCAAGCATAAGTTTTCGAATGCTTTGTTAAGCTTAAAAAAAAAAAAAAAAAGAGATACAGAGAGAGAAAGTCCTGTTTGGTCTGCTTCATAGCTTGAATCTCTTTTCTATCTCCCAAGGATTATCGCTTGTGCATTGCATTACCTGTCGCTGGAAGAAGACCAACCCATCTCTCTCCAAAAACTCTTCCAAGATGGAGAAGTGATCCGGTCCTAGCGAATAGGCAAGCTTCTTGACCACCGACTCCCAACCATCAGTACGACGCCAGACGAACAGCCGGTTGCTCACCGGCTCCCTGTCTTCCGAAACTAGTTTATAAAATGCCTCCATTCGCATGGGTGGGCTCTCCTCACGCTCTGGCAAGACTGATTTTCTGTTTCTCCTCGTAACGTCGATCTCATTGTCATGCGGAACAGAGTAGGTGCTAAGAAAAACGCCCATCTGGCTATGTGTTTCCTCCCAACGCGTGAACGATGTAATGGGGGGCTGTTGGATGAGCATTCGGCGCCAGCTTGCATTCTTAAGTTTGAATGCTTCAATTTTCCCTGGTTGAACAGCGGGGAGCGTTGCAAGATTGTCCGAAGTGAAGCTGGGACTGGCGGCCTGTGCTACAGGGAACCAATAGGGGAAAAATTCGCTCAGAAGCGGGTTCCTCACAGGAGTACTGGGACGGACATCTTCCTTGAAGAACAGATGCTTCTGGACCGCCGGAGTCTGAGCAGCGGCATACCAGCCACGACAAACCCTCTGTGCGGAAACCAGGAGGATCTTCATGTCGCACTGGAGGAAAATGCTCTCCACGACTTCTGCGACGGACAAAGCAGGGTGGCTATTCGGAGACATGGTGACTTGTGTCTAAGGCGTTTCCAAGGTCACAAATGAAGATGATGAGGATGGGCCGTAAGAGCCCTGGAACATGAGTATTTGTCTGTTCTTGTTTCTGTTACATTAGCCCCTCACCACTGGTGCCTGGGAGGCTTTGGCCGGGCGACGCATGCTGACGTAAAAAGGATCGGCTCGATTGGAACGATTGGAGGGACGTGAGATGAGATTGATGATATAATTCTCAGATAGCCTATGTCTAGGCAAAATAATTTGCATTTGTAAATCCTCCAGCACCGAAGTTTTCACACCGGATTGAGAAACCAGAAACATGCTACTTAAATAACGAAGGACTGTGAGAAATAAACAATTAGAAGAGACACTGTCATGAAACATGTCAGGCCTGAGTGTCGTCTGACTTCCTTAGTTTGTCCCTTGCGCTCATCAAAGCCTTGCCCAGTAAATTCTGTCCCCAGCCCTTCCGACTCGTCATCTTCATCGCCGTCTTCACAGAGTATCCAATGCCCCAAACCCGATCCCTCGGTGCTGCTTCGACCAGCTCTCTGTTTCCCGTCTCCAACAGCAATTTTTTGAGTTCTCCCTGCTGGCCAAACTTGGCCACACTTGCAAACTCCACGATCGCAAACTTGGCAGCGTCCCAACGGCCCTCTGTGAAGCCCGCCACGGCCCTGCCTAGAGCCTTTTGGGAACGTGGTTCGTTTGAGGCCAGGATTTCTTCGGCGATTTTGTGATCAGAGAACAAAACTGCCTTGGAATACATCATGAATTGCTCAGCTGTGCGGAAGACAAGTGACTCATCTTCTTGCTGGGGAAAGAAATAAGAGAGTTCGCCGCCCAGGACAGCCGAAATCTCGCTTTTTGATGCAGTAAAGTTTGATCGATACCACTGGCTGAATGGACCGTATCTATTCCTTGCTCCGAAGAAAAAAAGCGGCTTGTCTGACTCTGGCACGCTGTTCAGCAGGGGACTGTTTTTCTCCGCCATGGTGCAAGAATTAAGTGCTTCGACACCAATTAATTAAGAGCGTAATGATTCGAAGACAAATTCTGGCAAGACGGATTTTCAGCTCGAGTCTGATTTTGATGTTTCCACCAATTTTATTCGGCCTGTAGCCTAGAAGCTCACGCTACACCGATGAGTCATCCGCCGCCTTGAGCATCCAGGATGTTGGAGCCTCATACGGCCAAATGAGCTCTGACCATTACATAACGATCCATCATGGCGGGCCCTCCGAATTCCTATCTCTTGCAAGTATTTCTTGCTGCATTTCGTCGGTGGAAAAGCAATTGCTCATTTCGGAACATATGCGCGTACTGGTGGATGTGGGCTGGCACTGTATAGTCCTCAAACTCGACTCTAAATTGTGTCAAGTATCACGTCGTCGCAACACCAGTGCTGACGGTCAAAAAGTCTGGAAGCTTACGCCACGATGTCTCTCAAAGGCCTTACTTACCATTAGTACAGCCGCAAAGAACAACATGCTGCTAGTGGCTTAGTTCATCCCGCAACCGATGAATTTGGCCTACGTTCTGGGACCATCGATAAGGGACAGGAAGCTACGTGGTGGCTCGCAACGGGAATATTCGCGTTGTCTTGATATCTTTCCTACTTCGTCTTGCCTACAAACAAATGCCCATACAGTCTGCACCGCCATTCCTGCGGTCGCACCCATCATTTGGTGCATCATAGCAATATTTGCCCTTCGGACACGCCAAGCCCGCAAACCCTCCACACTGTTTCAACTTCGCAGGTAGGCAAATGCCCGGCATGTCGCAGGCCATGCCGCAACTAAAAGGCATACGCGGATCATCGACACAAGTCGTCTTTCTCGGGCACCTGGGAGGGTTGATTCGGAATCCTCCGCAATCCGGATACTCGTTCTTGAAGGTGCAGTAGCCGAGGCACCGGTTTGTGTCTTTGCAGGAGGGCTCATTTGGTGTGCACTTCATGTCTTCTGGGCATGGGGCGATTTTGAATCCGCAGGAGCGGCCATAGGCGCTCTCTTCTTCTTCGCCAACCTCTTCGGTTGGCGGGAGGTACTGACGAGGAACCGTGGTGGCCGCGACGCCGAGAGTGAGACCCAGGGTCAACAAGAACATTTTGGGGAGCATGATGAACTAAGTCGTAGTGGATAGAAAGGATATTAGCAGTTGATTCGATTGTGATTGAAGAACTGTCCTGCGCCCCGGATTATCAGCACTATTTATGCTTCGTTTCGCTGCCGCTTTGAAGTAACACAGGTTCAGCCCCAGCCTAAGACACCGGAGCATGCCGGTCAGCCCTTCGATTACCACGCTTAGAAGCGTCAAATTTGAATCGAACCTGTCTTACCATCTCGTAAAATGCAGAGGGAGCTGACGAGTCGAAAAGTCATCGAAAGCTAGACCTGACCACTGGTCCAATCGCGGTGTCTTCCGGACGCCACCTCATTTTCGGCTCGTCGCCGGAGCAAGGATTCGTTGTAGCGGTCTGGAAAATGAACCATGTCCTGCATACCACTTAGTCCTTATGGCCCGATCCTCCCTCTTTGTGGCTTTCATGGCTTGTCAAAGCTGAAAGTAAGCCCAGGATTAATGAAGAAAACATAGTTCTCGGCTCGGAGGATGAAGGTCAGAATGGTACCCCGGGGTGCAGCACTACCTAAATTATGCGTAGGAGCAAAGTGCTTGCAATTTTACATTGATTCGCTGCTAATGCAAAAGATCATACCATTCAGCAGGACACATCGGGATTTGCGAACTCTTCATTGTTCAAGCCATCTGATGACCGCAGGCCCCAATCTTGAACACATGGAATGATAGGACCAGATGAAACTCATCAAGCACGTGGACATCCAATGTCCTTAGGACGTAGTTACAAAGCAATCCAAGCGAACATGGAATTATGATTACGCTGTTCCCTACTCTGGCTCAGTGTCTGACGACAATAATATTATGGCGAATCCTGAACGTTGCAGGGTAGATAGCTCTAATGACAGCGTGTCGGCAGTGATTCCACATAGTAGGCGAGAGCGGGACAAAATAAAATCGAAAACAAAGACAACAGGTTACCTGGTGATGCCGGTTCTTTTTCTTTCTTATTTTATTTAAATAGCTTTGTATTCCTGGTCATGAATTCCAGTGGGCATCTTACAATATACGATGGACGAACTAACATGTTACACATCTCCAATGGGGCATGATCTAAAGGCAGGGCATAAAGACTTGCACAAATGAGCAGTGTTACCGAGTCTGAGTAGATTACCTTCATGTCCAGTTTACCGAATCGGGATTGAACCAATCTACGTTTTGGTTCCAGCTCTCGAATTCCTCGTGCGATAAGTCAAGCAATGTATCTTCATTATCCCACTCCGAATTCATTTATGTCCTGGGCGTTGTCAGTAATTACGCAGGCCCTACATTTGATGAGACACCTAGTGTAACGTTATCTCACTGAAGAAGGCGTGAAATAGGGTACGCTTTAAGGCATACTGGGCTGGTTTTTCGCGAACTTCTCCATTCGCTTAGCTGTGCTATCATTGGCACCGGTGTAATTGCTGCAGCAAAGCAGATCTGGGACGTCAAGGAGACACGAAGTGAGAGCAACAGCTCCGTGCAAAGCAGTGAATCTTGTCATGCCGTTGGAAATCCAGCGGTAGTATTGATAAGTATTGGTCGCTGATGTTGGCCGTGAATAACGTATAACTGGATGTATGCGGAGACCAATCATAATTTGTGACAACGCTATGTCCCTGCTGTCTCTGCACACCCAAGGGATGTGCCTATCCCTTCCTCAGATATAACGAATACAACTTACCGAAAACCTAATGAAGATAACAGGAGAGAACATTCAATCGCCAAAACCATATTTTCTCGCATACGTATGTGCGTTCAATAAGACTGTACTACTCTTCAGACCAACAAAAGTCAGGTTTTGCGCCACGAGGATGCCAAAACATGTGGGCCATGCTCTGTTCCCTGTCATCTTCATCTGGAAGCTTGACATGCCCCTCCGCCAGCGCCCCAGTCTCGTGATTGTGTGCAGCTATATCCGGAAAGCAAGGTTCGGCCGCAATGCACGTTGACGGCGCCCTGCTTCACGTTGGCAATCTTCGCCACAGAGTTTGTTTTCAACATGGACATCATCATGCTGATGACGGATCCACACATGACTAGGGTGGCTGAAACAGAGTATGATAAACCAAATCAAATTAACTATAGTGCGCTATAGCCGCCAGGTTGGTTGAGGTAAGCTCTGGTTCCTTGTTGTTTCGCTTCATCTAAGCAGAATATATTTAACTCTTAATCTTGCACTACAAATCCTTTCAAGCTGCCATCAGCCCACTTGTCAACAACTCGCTCGAAAGCCACAGCTCCCAAAGTGAATCCTACTTGAGGTGACTTTGTCTTCTTCTCTTTCGTAGGGTTCTTGTAGTCCGTGAAATATGTCGGGGTACAGGACGCCAGGGTCGCATACCAGGGAGCATACGGCTTCAAACTCTCCGTGTAACTCTGCTCCGCGTCCTGGCTAATCTCAACTACAACCCTGTTAACATTGAAAGCATTGTCATAGGCTGTCTTGGCAATATGAGCGACTAGTCTGCCTCCAACTGTGTACGGGTACGTTGTGTTGGCTGAAGAAGTTGCGCCCTTTGCAGTGTAAAAGAACAGATTGGGGAAGTCGTGTGTAGCTACGCCCATGAAGGTAGCAAACTCGTCGCCTTGCCATTTTTCCGTCAGATCGCGACCATTGCGGCCCCGGATCGGCATGTTAAGTATTTGAGCCGGGTCTCCATTGATGCCAGCCGACGTTGCGAAACCGGTCGCAAGCACGAGGACGTCTAATTCGTACTCATTGGCCAAGTTGCCCTTCCCGACCAAAACGCCTTTTTCAGTGTAACCGGAGATACCTTGACCATCGGTGTCGACGAGTGTGACGTTGGGGCGGTTGAAAGACTTGAGGTAATCTTGGTGGAATGTCGGGCGCTTACACCAGCCGGGGTACCAAGCCTTCAGTTTTTCAGCGAGTTCCGGATCGTCCACCTCGCGCTCGACGTGGTTGCGGAGCTCAGTCGAAATCCCCGCGTCGAGTTCCAACATCCGTTGAAGATGTTGAGGGATGTTTTCGGGGGCAATACCCTTCGCGCGGGGGCTGCCGATGAGTCCGGAGAATGTGCGCGCGTTACTCCATCCGTCTTCGAGGAGGTCATCCGCAGGAGTTACCTCTGGGTGGTCGTTGAGAAATTTGTTGAGATTTCTCATCCTGTCAGCCTGCCAGCCTGGTCTACCGGCGACGGTCGCCCAGCTTTCCGGGGTGGTCTCGACTTGCGTTCGTGGTCCGCAGTATGAGGGCGTACGCTGGAACACATAGAGTTGCTTCGACCATTTGGCAAGCTCAGGGACAACCTGGACTGCCGTCGCACCGGTGCCAATGATGCCCACTCTCTTATTCTGGAGTTTTACCAAGTCAGGTTGGATCTGAGAGCCACCGGTGTATTCGTAGTTCCAACGAGCTGTATGAAAAATTTCCCTATTCTTCATGAATGTGTCAAGACCAGGGGCATCAGGTGCGCTCGGCGAATAGAAGAGGCCGCCAGCGGGCATGAGGAACTGCGTCCGGACGACAAAGTCGCCGTTGAGATGCTGATACTTCGGGCCCAAGTTGCGGTTCATGCTGACAGCCCATCGCTTCTGGACGTCGTCCCATTCGGCGCCCTTTGCCTTGGTGCAGAACATGCCCTTAATTCCATATTTCTCTGCAATTTGTTCAACGTTTTGACGAATTTCTTGTCCCTTCGAGTAGCGGTGCTTTGGAACGAATCCTGTTTCCTCGAGAAGCGGCAGGTAGCAATAGCCCTCAACATCGCAGGTTAGGCCTGGGTAGCGATTCCAGTACCAGGTGCCCCCAAAGCCGCCGGCTTCGTCTACGACGACAATGTCGGACGGGTCGAATCCAGCCGCGACCAATTGAGAGGCAAAGAGTATGCCATTGTGGCCGGCGCCAAGGATCAGAAAGCGGAGCTCGGAGCCATCACTCAAAGGCGGACTTTCCTTGGCAAGGGTGTCGTAGTCGGCCCAAGGGTCATGATTGAAGTCATTCATCAAGGAACTGGTTCTGAAGTTGAGGCGGTCTCCCTGTACATCAGAGATGGCACTAAATCTTTTGTCTCGCTCATTTTCATACTTCGCGGCGATTGAGTTAATGTTAGCCATCTTGAAAAGGACTAAGGAGAGACAGATGACTGAGTTACTTCGAAAGAGAAAACAATTTTATATCTTTGTTGGAAGATAATGGTTTGTTTTCTTTGTAGACTGGACATTGTCAATTGCGGCAGCTTTGTGCTACAACTATATACTATTCTTACAAAATGCGCGGCGGACTCCAGCGGCTTCTCTTTACGGGGCCTCGGGGAGGTCAATAGTGCGCGTGAAACGCCATTGCGTCCATAAACTCCATTCAGGATATTACCTCAACTATACGACAAGCCATTGGTATCCACATAATCTAAAATGCTCTGCTCATTCGTGAAGCCGAGCAGGCAGTGACTGCGTCAACTGCCGAAAGTCTGTTTCGGTAGCTGTCGTGATCGGAGTTTCGATTCAAGCTGGACCAATAATATATGACGAAATGCCGAGATTGGACCCACCTTTGTATTGCCGTCAATTTCTGCCTACGTAGTGGAGGTGTCCTCCACCTCAAACGAACACGCTGTTGACGATTGATTCCCGGCTAGACAGACTCGCCGCCCTAGAGTCAAACGAGTCGGGGCACCACGGACCTCAGCATAAGCATGCCCAACTTCCGTCGAAAGTCTTGCCAACAGTGTCGTTCGTCGAAATTAGCCTGCGACCGGAAACAGCCCCAGTGCTCTCGGTGTGACCAACGGAGTTGGCCATGCTGCTACTCCCCCATCTCGAAAGCGACTCGTTACCCGGAAAGAGGGTTTCGGCAGCTTCAGAACCCGCAATTGTGCGCTCCAGGACATGTTTTTGAGGTATTCACGCCAGATAACTCAGCCGTTCAGACGACGATTGCACCCAGGCCAGGAGAGCAATTAGCCAACGTCTTGGAGGCCACGGACACTACTGACGATGTTCGAGATTTTGCGTGGACGACTGGGTATACTAATATTATCAGTGACTCGTATTGGACCAGTGATGTCCTAAGCAACTATTCAAGCTTGACGTCAGCAGATCCGTTGGCCGACATGAGTCCTGACATTGTTACCAACATAATTGCGGACGTCAACACACAAATCTCAATGAGAGCCAATTTCGAGCTCGGCATGCTAATCGACACCGACTACTTACTTCGACCGCGCAAACACAAGACTGCAGAAGCCTCGCTTACCTCGAAAATGATGCTGGGAAGCATGCGGCAGTATCCTGCCATGCTGATCAATGGTCTCAGCCTACCCCCTTTTATTAGCTCACCATGTTTCGGTGACAAAATACAATGCCAACAGTCTAGAACCCATCACTGTCTTCAACAACCGTTAGCTGTATGTGCCAGTATAGTCCGAATGTGCCAGGGAGACAGCCCTGGAGACAGATCTTTTACATGGAAGACCATCTATATGGAAGAGCAAAGACTATTTCACGAGGTAGGTTGCGTCTCAATTAACGTGTTTTATGATACTTCCATTATTTTCCAGATACTGAGTCCAGTTGTTTTCAAGCATGAGTCTTACGACAAAGAAACGTTAATTGCTGCAGTACAAGCCGTCACGTTGTACACTATACTTCACGTTGAAGATGTCGCATCTATCCCGAAGCACTATCTCAGATCAATTAGTGTTACCTTGGGCGTATGTCTTTCTTTCGCGCCAGGATGCATGCTGGCTTGTCGCTGACTTGTACGCTTGAAATGTAGACGATGACTTATACAATGATGCACGCTCGAGGCAAAGGCTATTGCACGCGACTTGATAGTGTTCCCGATCGGCACGAATGGATCTGTAACGAAAGCGTACGCAGGTAAGTCATCTATCTTTATCCGAATCATTCTGCCTTCTGTTGATAACTGAAGTCCAAAGACTAATCTGCTTTTGCTACGCATTAAATGAACTTCTGAGTATAGCAATTCGCCCTTCCTCCGGTCACGGGGGCGCGACGTGTAGGAGTGTAGGCCTTCCAAGCACACGCAGCCTGTGGCGAGCCAAGTCAAATATTGAATGGCAGCAACATTATGTCCACCAGCTATCGAAACGGGAATTCAATGATACCCTCAAAGTGTGGCATCTCCGGGAGTACGCCCAGTCTCCGGGAGACGACTCACCTGGGAAGGATTGGGTGGCGGACTTTGAAGCCTGGTGTCTTGACCACGACGAGTTGGGACATTTTCTCTGGATGGCAACAAAATTGGATCCCGTGTAGTATTTTCACTCTCATCTTTTAAGGCGTTTGGTATGGCCTATCGAGCTAGCGCCCAGCGGCACCAGCATGGTCGGCCCAGAGCACCATGAAGCAATCTTACGACTCGCTCCGCACGGTTCATTCGCCGTGCTGATGGTGAGGCTCGACTTAGGAATTGCGGGAGAGCGGACCGTGTCTCACCCTATTGCCTTGTTCCCTTTTTTGCAACGCTGATTAATCCTGGTTGGAAAGTCTCCCCATAACACAACTCTCCCTAGAAGTTTACTTTATGGTAGGTTCAGAGCTGCCTGAGGCGAGCTTTTCAAAGGCCTGGTTTAGATGCTCAGACCTGTCATAAAGCGAGACATTCGTAGCGCCTTCTACAGCAAATAATTTCTTGGGACCTTTAGACAGATCAATTGCTTCGTCGCTATAGATTTTGGTGTCCGCCTTGCTACCAGCAATCAAAAGGGGAGGTTGCGTCAAGAGGGCTGGAATTACGGCAAATGTTGAAAAGGCCAGTATGTCCATGCTGGTCAGGCCTATTCCAGATGAGTAGTTGTTAATGCGCCGATCTGAATACATTGACTTTCGCGTCAGCGGGAGAAACGTATCCGTTACTACTGCCACGCCCAAACACATTGACCTCGAATATCTGCCGGAATCGATCGCGTATAGTTGCTCCGGACGCCTCGCCAAACCCTGCGTTGTTGATCAGGATGCCGAGGCGGCCAAACCGTTCTGTTACTATCCTGGCGGCTGCTGTAATAGATTCATCGTCAGTCGCATTAATTGCGATTGGCGCTCAAGACTGTCTTGTCGACTGCATTAACCTACAGGTCATGGAGGGCGGTTTCTGCCATTGATTCAGTGAGAGCGCCAATGACCACTTGATATTTGTCCGTCATCACGAGCTACTGTGCGGTTGCGACTCCGACGCCTTGTTTGGCGGCGGCGACAAGGACCTTAGCTTTCGGGGATGGCATCTTGTGGGACTTTTGGAATGTAGCAGTAAATGAAGTTGATTCGAGAGGGCAGCAAATGTAGTCCCGGACTTATGCAGGAGCATATGGCATGATTTGGGCATATTGGCAAAATGATGGTACACAGGGGCGTGCGATATATAAGGAATGTTCCAGAACTCTTGAGGTTGCGATGACGATTAACTGAAAATGATTGTAAGAGGTTTGGCCGGATGAAGACAGGTCGTCGGTAAGTGATGATGCGAGCTAAGATATACCAATGCAACCTTGCGCTTCTCGGCTTGAGCAACGAGTTCATGACTCCAGAAAGCTAACCCGATTTGCTTATCCATCCCCGACCAAGACGTGGCTAATTGATGTAGCAGTATGCATGTTGCATATTTCACTAACGGCTGAAAGAAAACAAGACCTGCCTAGAATGACCGGGAAGTCCCATAGAAACATTGTGCACATGATCGTCTTAGGCTAGAGTGTGGCTGGTTTGAAGATCAATGGCGCTTCAACCGGGTCTTTAATCAAGGTATTGATACTCCTGCTAGGTAAATATATTAGTTCTCACAAGCTCATGTTTTCTTATTCCAACTTGAGCTAAGAATGGAGTAATAAAAGGCTTCAATTAGATAAGAGATTGCGCTGCTATATATCCAAGTGTAGCTCCCTTTTCGAGGTACTCCATCGGTCAAAATGCAGTTCTTTATTCATAGAACAATGAGCTGGTAATGAGCGCTTAATTTAACCAAATGAGCCTAAAGTCAACCTTCAATCGTTCGCTGACACCTGTCCATGGCACCCGCCGCGCAGGCCACGTCAGCTAGCCCTACCTGTGTGGTCTCCTGGAACAGAACATCCCTTAGCTTAAAACCCAATTTTGAAGGCTTCCTCTTTTTGGAGACCCATTCTCCTTTGAAAACCTCATCGACCCTCGCAATACGACCAAATCAGTAAAGTCAAGGATCCTAGCCTAACTTACCATACACAGGCTGCGTGCAAGCCCATGGAGAAATCGCTCTGACCAGTCGTTGGCTGGAGGATAGAAGTAGCGGTATGGGCATCTCCTGTGATGTGATCATGGCTTCATGCCACGTCAACAGGTTGCCATGGACTTTAGAACTCTATTTCGAACCGCGATTCCCCGCTTGCCATTCGATTCATATGCCATCGCAACTGGAATATCAAGTTGTCTCTTACACCGCGATTTTAGCCATCATGACCCAAAAGCGCACTGAAAGTTAAGGTGAAAGTTTCAATAACTACATTTCAAATGTTGCCATTGTCGGCATAAGGATGTTTATCTTTTTACCCTGACAGAGGACTTGAAGGCTGGCGGGCACCAAGCGAGTGTGTTGACTAAATACCTTCTCCAAAAGGGACGACATCAGATAACGCTCTAACCTGTAATCACCTGCCGAGGCAAGCCAAGACTGTTATTATTGATTACAATAATGAACAGACTATCATTTCTGTCTGGAAGGCCAAGGTTTCCTCATGATCCCTCCCCCTGCAACTGCGCCTAAAGACACGCAGAGCAAATTTGTCAAGGCAGCCGCAGAGGCTGGTGTGCCATATGTCGCGCCTAACTCTTACGCTCTAAACTTTTACGGAGTGCGAGTATCCGCCAGGATATCCGCATGGCGAAAACTGTGGTTGATAGGATTGTGGAGGTGAAGTCACTAGGATTAGGCTGCGTCGCTCTCATTGTCGGATTTGGTATGAGTACAGCCTCAAAACAACAGGCAATATGTTGGCTTTAATCACAAGACTGGAACCCTGATCATGTTCGACGATGGTAGGAAGCGCATCCCAATGTCCAGTCCACATCGCCACAGTGCGGCCGTCCAGTGGGCGCATTGCTTTGCTGAAAATTTTTCCAAAAACGCGAACGATGATTCTTGAACTCTTTCCCACTTCCTTTGTCGGCCTGCGTTCATGTCTAGCTTCAAAATTAATCAACGCAACATGCTTGCTAGCGTTGAGCGGGTCACCGGAACTGCAGATCATGATTGGAATATTACGTATCAGCCCGCTAGAGTTCGTTACGAAGAAGGAATTAAGGAGTTAAGCCAAGGCAAGGAGAACGAGTTTTGCAAGTCTTTGTTTCCTCGAGTTTTTAACGCCGCTGGCTATGCCAATCTTGAACCCGATAACAAGCTTCTTGGCTTACCAGTAGAAAACTTGATGAAGCAACTGCCAGAGCAATTTCACCACTCTGAGCTCAACCTTTTATATAGCAAAGTTCATCTAGCACCCTGTTCTGAGCCCATTTTTGGATTCTTAGGGTATTCTCCTTAGTGACTGAAACAAATTGTGTGAGCCTCCAGGCTAGTATATGGACGTTTACCAGTCTCCTCAAAATAGCCTGCTACGGCGCCCCAACCTCACCTGCAGTAGTATGCCGTCCGGAGTCCAAAAGTGTAGAACACTGCCCACTTGAACATACTTTTAGCCATAAACGATCATAAATGCAAACCACCAGACAATTACCAAGTCGATGCCAGGAATTTTAGTTCCTGTCCATCCTTTTATACCAGCAACAGTAATTGGTATTATTTATATTCGATGACCATGAATGTACTAATTCTTCCAGCAATCTAGAATCGCGGCCCAGAGACCGACTTTTTTTTATGTTCAAGATCTTTGGAATCCCTTAGAAAACCCCGACGGCTCTGTAAATATGGGATTAGCTGAACATTTAAGCTTAGACGATTGATACCGTAGAAATTGACTGATAAGACCAAAACCTGATGCAGAGTGAAGTCATAGAATACCTGAACTCAAAGGTAAGTCCCAGATGCAGGCCTAGACCAGTGAATACAGTTAAGCTAAGAAGTGCCAAACTAGGCTTGGGCCGACTCTCACGATTTGGCATATGGAGATGGCTTCTCAGACTCGAATGAGCTCAATAAATTACTTGTACATTTCCTTAATCGCCACTTCGTGCCGCATACGCCAACGACGCCGGAGCACGTCATTGTCACAGCCGGCGCTGGTGGTGCTATAGAATGCTGTGCTTGGTCATTTTGCGATCCTGGAGATAACATTTTACTAGCAAGGCCATATTGGACGACCTTCAAGCCAATACTTGGTGCACGAGCTGGATAAGACCTCTTTTCCTTCTTATGGGATTGGCTTATCACAAATAGGGTGATTGTACTCGAAGTTGATCTTCATTCAGATGATCAATTCGGTGTCAATGCGTTTGAGCGATACAGGAGAGCTTGTGACGATGCTGTAAAGGGTGGTAAACGATTTCGTGGACTTTCGTTCTGTAACACACATAATCCGCTCGGTAAGTTCGATGGATCACTTAATCTCAATCAACGGAGGGTAAAGTACTCATGAAACTGATGCAACAGGCCAATGCTACTCGTCCGAACTTATGAAGTTGTATATGTCATCTTGTCAAGAACGACGAATACATTTCATCAGCGACGAGATTTACGCACTATCAGTCTGGGCAGATCCGAGCGTGATAAATGACAGGCCATTTACATCTGCAGTTTCAATAGACATGAGAAATCTGATTGACCCAGCTCTGGTGCATGTCCTTTGGGGCATAAGCAAGGTATGATGCTCACTCTCCCTCGGTGCTTTTTTGCTGACATCGAAAAAAGGACTTTGGCGCAACAGGTTTGCGGATAGGCTGTATAATCAGCCAAGGAAGTTCGGTGTTTTTAAAAGCCGGTACAAGCACTGGGTAGGTTTTGTTTGGCCAAATTATGTGCCCTGAAGCTGACGGGTTATAGGTTATTGACTTATCCATCAAACCTTGCAGACAAGGCTGTGGCTGCAATGCTCATGGATGATGAGTTCATGAATAATTATGTCCCAGTCTACTATTCACGACTTAAGGAGCATTATGAGCACGCTATCCCGTTCTTGACACCTAATTGCAATGCTTGCCGAAAGTCGAATGCAACACTTTTTGTTTGGGAGAATTTGAGGGCCGTCTTCAAGGACAAGGACATCACAGATGACCAAATACTATGAGCGATGAAACAACAGACGATCTATATCACTTCTGGCGAAGGTTAATAGGAGTGAACGGCCCGGATGGTTCAGGTTTCTGTTTGCACATCCAAAGAAAACATTGTATGAAGGACTCGGGCGGCTACTATGTACCATATCGCAGTTATAAGTAATAGGGTCAAGTATCAATGGCAACAAAACCAAGCTTAGGTCCTATAATGTGTCCCAAATTTGAATTTTTTTTCGAAGTACCCGAGAGTGGACCGAAATATGCTTTCAAATAGTTAATTGAAGCCATTACTCGAGGGGGCAGCGAAAGATTCTCTGAGTCATGGAAGACCATCGAGTTCAATCTCGTTAACAATAGAAAAGGAAGAGTGTTTTCGACTTGCTTTCGGCTCGAACTCCTAATTGGATGCAGATCATCAGTATGTTATCGAAAACTTAAACAGGCGAGGATGAATTAAGTCCCTTGAGTGAATGATATCACAAGCCAGCATCTGGTAATGGAATGAGTGCAATGTTGGAAAAAAGATTCTCACATTCCGACGCTAGTTATGTAGCTT
Organism: Paramyrothecium roridum; assembly: GCA_003012165.1. Classification (NCBI taxonomy): domain Eukaryota; kingdom Fungi; phylum Ascomycota; class Sordariomycetes; order Hypocreales; family Stachybotryaceae; genus Paramyrothecium; species Paramyrothecium roridum. Next base: position 51,189 of record PXOD01000134.1, on the reverse strand, counting down.
TATCAACGCGATTACGACCACTGATGAGTTTCAAAGAATAAACTAGGCACATTTCAATGAAAGTAATGTCCAAACTATCCAGCTTTAGTAAAACGAAGAGGAGTATTTTCAGTCAAGCCACTTGGCCCACGTCTCACAGTGAATTTTCTTTTCACACATTACTGAGCATGGCAATTGACAAGCTTTCCACACATTAATAAATGTACAAAGGATGAATACTGTCCGTACCTGGAACACAGTCTGCCGTTCCTCCAAAAAGCATGGCCATGTTTATATCGTGGGCCGCTGTGGGAATTTAAGGGCAAGATGAATGCCACCGCCCAGCCAGCCAGCACGGTTGTCGTGATCTGGAATCATTCTCATTCCAGACCTACATGCTGGCCCGTGCTGCTCGTCAGTATTCCACTGTGACCCATTGTCTCAGGGGCATTGCTGAGTCCTGTAATTGGATTTCGGCCAAGATCCGATCAGGATGTCTTGGCATCAATGGAAGCATTCCATGATAACCGTGATTTTCGCAAACAGTGGAGGAGCGAGGTATTAGATCACTTGCAACCCAAAGCAAGGCACCAGATACAAATTATCTAGGCCGCTTTGAGCAGCGTGCCTTGGGCACATGGGTCATGAAAAATTGAACACAGGATCGGAAAGTCAAAATCAAGTGGCCGGGCTTCAGGTAACAAGGGTAGCAGTTTGCAATTTTGGGACCCATTATTTCTGTCGGGGCGACACAGTTATTTTTGAGATGAGGATTGTCACCTTTGACACTACCCCAGAAGCTTAACTTGGCCATGTTTCGAATGCTACCAGAAGTCTTGTAAGGAAAAAAAAAACAAATATCCAAGGACTTATTGATTGTAGGTACCGATATGATTTCGCACGTGAATAGATGATTCTTGAGGCATTCGCCTCATGGCGACAAGATAGTAGGGAGAACATGAATGGAGATACCTGTCCGGGTCAATCCTTTCCTCCTCGACTTCATTACACAGGCCATATTGGGAATCGGCATATTTCCGATATTAGGGTTGTGGATCCAGTACTACCCACGTGTTAGCGTGTGTGGTGACAATCTAAGAAGGTGAGAATGAATGCGGTAAGTAGAGAAAGAAAGATCGGCCGAATTGTGGGCCATAATTGAGATATTATCATCGAATGCAACATTGAGGGACATTCCCAAGTCAATGCCGTCGATGAATTTAAAGGTGCCCTCTCCCCCCTGTGTACGCTTAAGCTTCGCACAGTTGCTTCTCACCCATTAACTCCAAGATCGACAAAGCATGTTGCTTCTAACCTCACTTGTACTGCCTTTACTGGCTGCAAGTCAAGCACTTGGAGCTAGCCTCCCTTTAAGAATAACGGCTTTCAACATCCGCTATGCTGCAACTTCCCTAGAGGCCAATGAGAAGCCCTGGTGGAGTCTCTTTTGTGGCTTGAGCAAGAGCAGTTGTCGTCAACCACATACAATCGAGCACATATCTCAGATTGCCACAAGTGCTCCGAGAGATGCTGTTGTCATCTTTGGGTTGCAGGAAGTGTTGGACAACCAACTGAACGATATCAAGTCAGGGCTCGGGTCAGGCTGGGCTCACATTGGAGTGGCGCGTGACGATGGTGCGAAATCTGGAGAATACTGCCCTATTGTTTATCAGTCCAGTGTACTGAACGTGATTTACACCGAGACGAAGTGGCTTTCTCCCACGCCTAACGTTGCCTCTTTTGGATGGGGTGCCGGCAGTCGAAGGGTCGTCACGATCGGCGTCTTTGAGCACAAGGCATCGCGCAAACGCTTCATTCATGCCAACACTCACCTCGATAACGTGAGCTCCGAAGCTCGAACCAAGGGGATTCAAGTGGTCATTGAAAGAATTAAAGCTGTTCAGAACCTCTACGGCCCGTTGGGAGTAACTTTGACCGGCGACTTCAACTCCGATCCTAATGGCGATGCTTATAAGACTCTGGTGGGGCTCAACTACATGGAGGAATTGTGGAACATCGCTCCTCATGTTGGGCCAAATCAATTGACCTATACTGGCTTCACTACTACGGGGAGGAGCCGCATTGACTTCATTTGGTTAGGACCTCGGGCGAGCAACTTTTACCAAGCGGGACAAATCGAGATCAAGACTAATGTATTGAATGACATTATTGTCAGCGACCATCGGGCAGTCGTGGGAGATTTGACTTTGTTATGAGACCAAGACGAGCAACATATCGATGAACTTGGCGCTTTTAACTAGATAAAAATGTGGTGTTGTTAACCAGTTTGACAATTTCCATCCGGACTCATCTGACATGAATAAAAATGGCAAAAGATTATATTTATGCTTACATCCCCATTTTCAAGGTCAAAGATTGTAATCGCCTAAAGTTTACATTTGATAATATATCATCATCCTGTGATAAGGTATGCCTAAATTTGTGCATCCTCCAAGGACATAATGTCATGTCTATCCAAATAACTTCTGCTTATAGCCTTTGATCGCATAATCTCCCAGAGCAGCCAAGTTTGCCACTGACATAATCTCAAGCACACTAATCTCTATCCCTAGTGTTGCTCCCCCCAAGCTCGAAACTCCACCGCAGCCAAGCTATCGAGACCAATATCAATAAGTGGGCGGAACAAGTCTACTTCGGAGATATCCTTGGCGACAGGTTTAAGAAGCAGATCAAAGACCCATGTCGCAATGTCAATTGCTAAAACGGAGCTCGGCAAGAAAGCGCTGTAGGGCATCGCCGGAAGCTTTGTCCTGAATAGCATTGCTCACTGTATCAATGTCGATGGGCTTGTTGCTCCCTGGCGTAGATGGCGAAGCGGCGGTCTAGGGAGGATGCTTCATTGCGGATGGTATATCCAAAGCCATCCGAGCCTGCGCGGAATCCATTGATGACCTGGGCGTGTTGAAGGAAACTGTACGCACCTGCTTCCAGGTCCTGGCCCGTGCGTGGAAACGATTCAGCGATGGCCAGGCTGACGGCTTGGAAGAGCTCCTCTTGGGTAAGTGTCGCCCCTTCGAGCCACCGCGATCGCTTGAAGACCTCGGGGTTCTCCGCTGTCCAGCCAATGCCTTGAACGGCGCCAACGTTGATGACAGAGGCCGGTGGGTCGTAGACATGACAACATTGCACGAAGGAGTCAAGGAACGTATTGGTGCACGCATAGATGGCCAGCCCAGGCATGCCTACAATGCTACACATAGAGCTGAGAAGGACAAACATGTCAAGTTTGAGACCTTGTTGGAGGGACGCCTCGTGCAGGTTCCAGGTGCTTCGAACCTTGGTTGCTGTAGCGGCGTTCCACTCGTCCAGTGACATCTTTAGCAAGGATGTATCCTGCAAGACCATGGAGAGATTAAAGATGCCCTTGACGGGTGCAGAGGACGGATCCTTGTCGGTTCGTAAATGGACGACACTAATACCCTTTCAAGACTCCTTCTTATTCACCAAGGACCATGATTTGCACAGAATGCGGAAACAGCCGTTTCTCAAATTCTTCTCAAGGAAGAACATTCAAGACCAGCAGCAGACCATCGTTAGCCTTGTCGTGATCTTCGAATCGCGACTTAGCGAGTACGGCACAAATCATGTCATTCGGCTTGACAATGCTTTTTCCTGTTTTACTAGCGACGCCATTGAAACACTCTGCTTTGGCCAGAAAGGCGATCGTTGCGGCAACCTCCTCTGGGACCCTGAATTCGCACCCAATTGGTTTGTGGCCCTAATGTCTTGCTGTTTTGCTGTCTCATAGGTTGCTTCTATGCTCTCCTGACTGATCTGCACGCACGATGTCATAGGTGTCAAACGACTAACAAGATGGCGAGGGACCTGCCTTTGTTCTGCGCCTTCGCATGGATTATTCGGTGGGCTGTTGCTCCAAACAACCGTCGAATCCGAAGGTAGGAGAGATTGGGGGTCGTAAAATGGATTCCTCAGCGATATCTGCTCCGCCTTTCTCCACAGGCTCAAGGTTTCAATGATCCTGCCAAGATAAAACCTCCTTGCTTACTAGCCTACCAGAGCACATGAAATCTCCTAATACCATGATAGAGTGGACTGCATTGTGTTCGAAAAGCCAAGGCAGAGTGTTCCGGCCAAGAAATGAGTTCAATTACTCTCGGCCTCCAGTTCTTCGAGGGCGACATGCCTGAGTCTAAAAAGACCGAGGATCGCCTCGCCAACGAAGTCAAGATATTGATTGGGCGGGTTATAGAGGTGACCGCCTCAACGCTGAGTCTTGCAACTGTATACATTTTGTTGCGGCCGGAGCTGCAGAGCCGCCTCCGAGATGAGGTGAAGGACAGTATGGCTAAGTGACCACAAAGCGCGCCCTCTGTCCGAACTAGAAAAGCTGCCATTGCTGCAGGCAATTATCTTGAAGTCTCTCCGGTAGAAAATAACGGACTCGTTGAGCACTTAACAGCCACATCGCTGATGGTGGTTTCCAGGCTCATCTACGGGGTGATGCGCCAACTGTCTCGTGTCTTTCCCGACGAGGACCTTCGAAATAAGAACTATTTCATTCCAGCTGGGGTACGGAAAAAACCCACGCTGGCGGTAGCACGGTCGCTAACCTGACAATATTGCAACTAGGTCACTGTCGCATGGCCATTTATTCGATGCACACAGATCCAGAGGTCTACAAGAACCCCTTTCAGTTTGACCCGGATCGGTGGATGGGCGACGTCGATCTTTCACTATACCGTAATTGGGCTCCCTTTTGCCGTGTGCCAGGGCGTGCATTGGAAAAAGGCTACTTTAATGTGCAATAGTTGAGGCTAACTGCATAATGCATGCAGTCTAGCGATTATTGTTTGTGATACTCAACGCAGTTGCAATAAAATGATCCCTTAGGCACAGTTCCCTCAACCATGGTTTCCCTCTTCTTCTTCGCTTTCGTTCTCGTTTCATAAACGGTTTCCAAGCAAATAGCGAAAGTGCCACCCTCCATTTGACACGAAACTGTCGCACGCTAGGGATGATGGGCGGCTTTCACAAAGGCCTCTGCGCCATTGCATAGCAGCTAACTGTATGTATACAAGTACTACATAAGAGAGAACGTAGGTGTAGGTAATTTTGCGTCTTTGGGGCCGAAACTTATTACTTCTGGTCAGGTTCAGCTGGGCCGCCGTGACCACTAGGCTGCGGTCAAGCATCCTCTGATAAGTACTTAGAATCGTCCTATCGTGATGTGGAGTTTAAACGCTGGACAGCCTGATCTGATCAATACACGGCACATTTCTGCGAACCGAACATTGCCCTTCGAGCCAAATAATCCTCATGGAATCTCCAAACTCATTCTGGCGAATGCGCTATCCGAGATTACCACAATAATTCCCGAAGCCAGCAAAGCCCCCGTCTCTAAATTCACGGGAACTCGAGGTCTAGCTACTGACAGATGCGCATTGATGAGCAAAAACGTGTGCGGAATTGCTCTGTTCCGTCCATCAGGAACTGGTTAGGGCAGGTAGACTCCCGTCAAGCTGAAAAGAAGCTCCTCCGTACCTCTCGCCGTTTAATCAGCCGACATGGCGTCAAGGCATAGAATTCTCCGTGGTCTGCCCCTCATTGCGGCTTTCCAGGTGTGAAAGATCTAATTGACGCGAACTAGCGACAATTCCGCCATCCGCATAGTTGGCGATGTCCATGCCGTTTGCAGCTTCGGCAAACCCAGAAGCGGATGGACCCTAAAAGTTGGTCGCTTAGAGCTGCCTTAAGAAGTAATCAATGGATTGCTTGTTTGGGACTATTGAAGCAATAATTGCTGCATGCCCCTAAGAATACCAAGCTCCAGATGCCGTGTGGGGAAGTTTCCGCCTGGGGCTCGGCGCGACGCATTCCGAAACATGGAATGGAACGCATGATAGTGTAAGTCTATTTAATACATATCTAAAATAGAGTTATGTATTTGCGATAATTCCTAGCACAGTCATACGACGGTTCATGGTTGAAAGCTAAGCTCAATCCAACGTCACCATGAAGCTTACTCAGGCATTATTTCAGGTCACTTCCCTGGCCAAGATCGCCTGGGCTGGCTGCCAAGATAACGCCGACGGTTTCGCTAGTCTTAACGGCGGCACTACGGGAGGCAATGGTGGTACCGTTGTCACGGTGAAGAACCAAGCGGATCTCGAGAGATACGCCCAAGCTAGTGGCAAGTATGTCATCAAGATCCCCGGACGCATCACCATCACTCCAACAGGAAAGGAGGTTGAGATAGCCAACGACAAGACCATTATTGGTGAGGGCGCCTCTGGAGAGATCTATGGTGGGGGATTCAAGATTATAAGCAAGAAAAATGTCATCATCCGAAACCTTCGTATTGGTATGCCACCCCTCTCGAATTCCCACAGCGCGAATGAGACGCTTACGGCATATAATACTAGGCAATACCAATGCTGGCGAGGAGAGTGACTGGGATGGCATCCAAGTAGATACATCCAGCAACATCTGGATCGATCACTGTATGTATCGTTATGTCTATGATATTGAGGGCCGAAGACAGAGCGGCTTACGTTGAATCAGGCATCTTCGAGTTCGTTGGCGATGGTTCGGTTGATTTGCGCAAGGACACCACCTTCTACACAGTCTCCAACACATGGTTCAAGGAAGACAACAAAGCTTTCGGTATCGGGTGGACCGAGAACGTCATTGGTCAGGGAACCATGCACCACAATTACTTTGACAAGACCAACCAGCGCAATCCCAGCTGCGACAACCAAAAGTACGCCCATATGTACAATAATTACATTCGTGGCGTGACTAGTTACGGCCACTACGCCCGCGGCCGCACCAACATGCGAATGGAGAATTGCTTCTTCGAGGGCGCCAAGAACCCCGTCACCAAAGACTCGGGCGCTATTCTCAACGCCTCTGGCAATGTTTACAAGAGCTGCTCGGGAACAATCGCTGAAAACAGCGGCAGTGCTTTCAGTCCGAGTTCATTTTATAAATACACTCTGGATCCAGCCAACAACGTTCCCGGCATCGTCAAGGCTAATGTGGGCCCTCGGGCGAGCGTCTGCCCCCCTGGCGATGGCTCAACCAACCCTCCGCCTGCATCCACAACTACTAACCCTGTCCCGACCAGCAACCCAAATCCAGGAACTGTTCCTCAGTGGGGACAGTGCGGCGGTCAAGGATGGACCGGTGGAACAACGTGCCAGAGTCCTTTCAAGTGTAACGTTGTGAATGAATGGTATTCCCAGTGTATTTAAGCCTATGATAGGCCAAACATCCATACAGCCAATCGCCCCGGATGATGGAATACCAGCTGTGATTTACTGACAGTTCAGTGGATTTTGGAAAGTTCTTGTCTAATCGCCATACGAAATTTGATCTGCGGACGAAATGGTGCTCGTTTAAAGATCAATTACCCGCCCGTGAGCCGTCTTTCATTAGGATGAATGGGAAGCTTATCTACAATTGGTTGACATCAGGCCTTCCCAAACCTTCCTGATCAGGCCTTGCCCGCATCAGGTTGCATCCATCTGGATAACCCAATCATATACAGCAATGGTACAATCTTTTACTAGTGATATGGCTTATCCCACGAACTCAAGCCTTCTAGTGGCGATTCGAACTCAAGTGCTTTTCCACTTGAACGATACAGGGTATGCATTTGTGCCTGTATAAACTGTCCCTTGGGTAGTCCCAGATGGCTTGACGGATGAGTAGAATAAGGTCTGTCCGTTGTAAGCTAGTAGTCCGCCTGAAGCCTAGATAGTGTCGGTGTTAGATCCATAAGAACGTTCGGTTTGACAAGCACGTACTGTGAACAAGCTGGCGGTGACACCAGACGCGCAACGGAAAACCCCGCTCTCAAAGCCACATGCCCCTTTCGAGGACCTCAGAGTAAAGCCCGAACCGGAAGGTGTGGCGTTGTATGTAGCGCAGCTTCCAGTAGTGTACCAAGTTCCACCGCTGATAAGGCATCCATTGGCATTCCCGTTGTAGTAGGCATCGAGATTTCCCGATCCCGAGAAGACGCCAGTCGCGGTTGGTGGCGGCACACCCAGGGTCGAGCTAGGTGAAGAAGGAGGAGCACTTGGCCCGCCAGGGCTCGCGCCGGCCTTAGGTAAGTATTTGACACCAGAGGCTGGGCAGTTGGACGAGGTTCCAGCGACAGTAGTCGCGGCGAAGTTTGCATTGGTCAGGGGCCCATTGGTATGGAATCCGTAGTAGACCTGGTAGAACTCTCCGCTTTGACACAGGATGATTGGCGCCTTACCAGTGACCTTGGTCAGAGCATTAATAATGGCCGATGAAGTGTATGTTTTACTCGTGGAAGGGGTGATGCCGGCATTGGCCAACGCCTATGTATCTTGGTGAGCCCAGCATTCATGAATTTTACAAAGATCTGCACCAACTTGATACGTGTTTAATTTCTTGAACAGATCCACTGTCACTTGGAAATAGTCGGCAGCCTCTTCACCCTTAGAGTAGCCGGTGTAACACTTTGAGTCCAATGTGCTCACACATGTGCCATGTGAAGACCACTCGTGCTGCCAAAAGTCTTCAGGAGACCTGTTGTTCGCCTGCCAATATGTCTTCATGTAAGTGACGAGCGCACTCTTGCCAAAGCTTTGCAAGATGTTGGTGATGCTAGTGTAGGCTCGGGAGGCGTCGCAATTCGAGTCGTAAGTCCCATCACAATTATCAGGCCAAAGGCCATGAATAGTCCATGAATCAGAAGGACCAACTACTGGATCTGTGTCCCAGAATTGTGTCTGAACAAACAGGCCGCCTGGCTTATTGACGCAGCAGCTGGTTGCCGTGGAAGTTACGCAACTCGCAGCGTTAGCCGAGCATGCTGCTTGACGGCTGAACAACAAGGATTCGGCGCTGGCCAAAGGAAGCACCGCCAGAGGTAGAAAGAGCATCTTCATACCCGCAGAGATACTTGACAGGTATTCAATTCAATTAGCGGTAAGAACATACGCACATCCCAATTTTGGGAGAAAACAGAGGGCCACTTATATGTGTGAGACTGTTATCTCAGCTACGGGCCTAATCGTCTTTTGATTGACCGAAGTACCAGTCACCTGCCTATAAAGGGTAGAGCAAATTCATACTGCTACTGAGGCTTTTTGACACCTTCGCGCCACGGCAACTTGCTCCGAAGCTAGCTGGAATAGGGGGGACAAACGTGTGGGTGAGTTTGGCTGCGATGCTGCTACGCATGGATCAGGCATCCCCTAGATAAGCCTGTAGGAAATATGCGACCCGACACGTGCTAGCAGAAATCAAAGGCAGTAAGATCAATTGATCTATCTGTGGGAATAGCCCTGCGTTTCTGTTCTTGCATACTACTGAATTGATAGAAAAAAGGTTCTGCACTCAACGGTGACTTAATGTTTGCAAACAGGAAAATGAGCGGCTTGATTCATGGAACTTTTGCCCTCCTGACTGATAAGTCCTGTGCGCTTGTCCCAACACAAAACACAACGTTGCTGCAAAGAATGCAGTGAGGCAAATGGACATGTTTCGCAACGCGTCTAATACAATGTGCTTGGTGGTTTCCTTCGTATTTCGCTCAAACCGTCCACCGCCTTTTGTCACCGGATGGAAGCGCTGACTGTATGGCTGGCTTTACTCCAAATCGACAAAGCGGCCCCTGTCTAGGTTAGAGGTTGTCCTCTGTAGTCCTTAAGAAGACTTAATAGCCTTCCTCTCCGTTCTCAGCACTACATTCTACCCATTCCCCTTTTTCCTTTTCCAGTTTTGCTTCGATGCGTTAGGACTGCTCCTTAATACTGCCTTTGCGCCAGGCTCGAAGTTGCCTTGACAGTGACGATGCTTGTCGAGCTAGAAATTCCACCAGAATCAGCATGAGCAAGCAATTTCGGCGTCAAACCAGCTCAAGACCCACGTGGACGAGCTACATACCTGGAGACAGGTGTTCTGCATGCCTCTATGCCAGGCATTAACGTCCCAGCACCGGTTCAATATCACCTTAGCTAGTAGCCTATGATTGCTTTGGCAAAGACATTCGCCGGTCCATCTGTGATTGCCTCGCAATTAATAAATAAAGAATAGAAAGCATTTGGACTCCCTTCTAGACCCACTTACCCTGAATAGTTGCGTCTCATGAAAGGCACCCACAAGGTACAATTCTTATGCTAGCGTCCTGTGATGATAAAAGCATGAAGAAATCGGCCCCACCGCGCGACAATATCACGCAGAGGATTTGCACCTGCTTATTTGCTGCCCATTGCCTTTTGGGCGGTTGCAGCCGATACATTGAGGTTGGCATCAGTTATGGGATCCATGATGGCCACCAATATTGTTAGAAAGACGACTGAAACTTGAAAGGTGGGAGCCAGGATTGCGCGGCACGAAGGCTTTAAATACAGCCCAGAAAATGGCTCGACATCCCTTTTTTTCTAGCGTGAAGTTGGTATCCTATTTTTGTAAACGTAAGAAATCGCTTAGCCTGGCTAGATGTAAAATGCCAATGTTCAGTCCGGTATACGAGACATGGCAGGTCTCGAGGCATGATTGCTATATCCAGTTACAATATCCGCTAAATAGACAATACACTGATTCCCAGATGAGTCCAAGGATCTCTGGTCGTCCATGAGTCTAAGAGCAGAAACGCATGACACCTCTTACATAATAATCCGTCACATTTCCATTGATGCACGTCATGTTCAACACCGTCTGCCTATGGATTTGCTACAAGTGAGAGGAGCTATCGCGGCCCCTGCTGGAAAGGTACTATTGCCAGTGCTCTTCAATATTTTATATGGCGATGTCCCTAGCGCAATCGGCCAAAAGCTATGGAGATAGCAGGTGTCTCAACCAATGGCACGGCCCACAAGTGTTATCTGTTTATCTGTTGTTAGCATAGCTTCGCAAGCCGAGATCATCGGCTCCAGTTTCCGACACGCTAGCCGATACCCGGAGATAAAAAGGTTGGTCCGGTCCGGTCGGCGCCCTAGCCGTGACTTTCCCTCCGTCGTTCTACTTCTATATTTGACCAGAAACATTACGAAATGAGCTGCGAAGCACCATGCGAACGATGCAGCAAGGACTGCGAAAGCGGGCGCATCAGTGACATCGAGGACTACCAGGCAGAGTTGGCCACGCTACGAGCAAGGACAAAGCTGCTGGAGGAGAAGATATCAAAAGCCTCAAATGTGAAAAGCAAGCAATTTCGGTCAGCACATTGGTTCAGACGGACCGACGATCATGGCATCCGAAACGCCTACTTCGACCGCTTCCTCAATTATGGCCTGACCATGGAAGAGTTGACTTCTGGGAAGCCAATCATCGGCATTGCGCAGTCTGGGTCAGATATTGCCCCATGCAACAGGCATCATCTCGAGCTGGCAAAGCGCGTCCGTGAGGGTATCCGCACGGCTGGTGGCATAGCCCTGGAATTTCCTACGCATCCAATCCAAGAGACAGCGCGACGGCCAACTGCCACCTTGGATAGAAATCTGTCCTACCTCTCGCTTGTGGAACTTCTGTACGCTTATCCTTTCGACGGCGTGGTGCTACTCACAGGATGTGACAAGACGACTCCGGCATGCTTAATGGCGGCAGCTACCATGAACATCCCAGCCATCTGCCTCAACGTGGGTCCCATGATGAATGGGTGGTGGAAGGGGGAGCGAGCAGGAAGCGGGAGCATTCTCTGGAAGGCCCGAGATTTGCACGCCTCGGGCGAAATTTCGGAGGAGGAGGTGGCAGAGATGATAACAAGTGGCGTGCTTTCTGTGGGACATTGCAACACCATGGGCACAGCTTCCACCATGAACGCTCTAGCCGAAGCATTGGGCATGGCTCTACCAGGATCAGCAGCCATTCCAGCTCCTTACCGACAGCGTTCTCAAATGGCTTATGAAACAGGTCTTCGAATTGTTGAAATGGTGCACAATGACCGCAAACCGTCCGACATTATGACAAGAGAAGCTTTCGAAAACGCCATCGTGGTGAACAGTGCAATCGGCGGCAGCACAAACGCCCCCATCCACCTCAACGCCATTGCGAAACACATTGGCGTGCCTCTTGACCTTGACGACTGGGACAAAATCGGTTACCAGGTGCCGCTTTTGGTCAACATGCAGCCCGCTGGCGAGATGCTGGCGGAAGAGTACTTTCGCGCAGGCGGACTCCCGGCTGTCATGGCTGAGCTTCTTGACGCCGGACTCTTGCCACATCCTCAAGAATTAACATGTAACGGCCTGAGAGTTGAGGAAAATATAAAGGGCAAGAACACCTGGGATCGTCGCACTATCAAGACCGTCTCTGAACCACTCAAAGAGAATGCGGGATTCTTGCACATGAAAGGCACCTTGTTTGACTCGGCAGTCATGAAAGCCTCCGTGATTTCAGCAGATTTCCGGAAGCGTTTTCTTGAGAACCCGAGCGACCCGAATGCATTCGAAGGACCGCTCGTGGTTTTCGACGGGCCAGAGGATTATGAGGAGCGCTTGGACAGCGCACGCATCGACAGCAGCACCATCCTCGTCATGCGTGGAGTCGGGCCGCTGGGCTACCCCGGAGCAGCCGAAGTTGTGAACATGCATGCGCCGGCCAAATTACTCCAACAAGGTGTTACGGAGCTGCCTTGCATCGGAGACGGTCGACAATCTGGTACTTCGGGATCGCCGTCCATTCTGAACGCAACTCCCGAAGCTGCTGACGGAGGGAATCTCGCACTCATCCAAGACGGTGATAGACTTCGTATTGATTTGAACAAGCGAAGGGTTGATGTGCTCATCTCGGAGGAAGAGCTGGCATCTCGGCGGCAAAGACTAGAGAGTGAAGGCGGATACAAAATTCCTCCAAGCCACACTCCATGGCAAGACTTGTTCCGGCGAGAGACGGGTGGACTAAGTGGAGGCATGGTTATGAAGCGCGCTGTCCAATTCCAGCGGGTGGCCCAGACATTTCCCGAACCCCGCGATAATCATTAGAAAATTTGTTAGCATCTTGACAGCAATTGATGTTGCTGCGTGAGGACCAATTTCTGGACTTTAGGTGACTTCGAATTAGGACGAAAGAGAAACCATCATATGTCGAGCTTGAAATCAGGGCGCGTTATGCGATAGGTCGAACAGTAGCCTCTTCCTGATACAGCTACATTGCGTATTCATGAACAACTTTCTCATGGTATGCTCGGGGTCGGATGTCTGCTTCGGCTCAAGGCCAAGAACCTCGGCCGCCAAGCCTAGAGATGCATACGCAAGATATGAGGCCAGAAAAAGGATACGAATTATGTTCCTTCGTCAGGCTCAAAACTCAGCTGAGCCACGAATGAATGATGGTTCTGGCCCTGCCTAGGTTCCTTGTTTTTCAGCTGGCGTCATTGCGCACATGTCAGTTCATGTTTACTAAATCATTTGTAACAAGCGTGAGCCGCGGCTTGAAGAACATAGAAATTTCTGGGGTACCTGTAGCTAATGAGATAGTATAATCAGACATACTTGTGATTACACTATTATTTCTGCTATTCCATTTAAGTCGAGTGAAATATCAGCGTATAGACCAAAGGAGGACTTAGTTTACGATTAGCCAACGATGGCTTCGACTTGTATTCAGGGAGACGAAACCAAAAAATAGCTAAATTATGAGAAGCATACGGCGACTGATGTGGAACCAACTCCGGGAATGAGCAGAACAACGAACAAATCCTTTGTGGAACCACTTTTTCCGGTTAAACGAGAACACTGCCAAGCATGGATACTTGTTTAGCACGGTCAAGTGCCGTGATTTTCGGACTCCGCACCGGGCATCCCACCAGTACTTCATCGGCAAATCGAGGCGGCACTTGTTTCCGTAGTCGTCTAGGAGCGCTGTGGCTTGTTAGCGCCGCATCCAACAGCAAAGGGACCTATGAGCCGCGAAATTATACCCATGAGTTGCAAGGCATTGGCATGATTGACATGGGAAATAGTCCGCGGGAGGGCTTCGAGGTAATGGTCGCTAGTAGCTCCAGACCAGCCCTTGAAATGCGGAAAGCACAAGGACAAGACTCGGAAAGGATCCGTGGATGCAATATTTAAAACTTAGACGAGCCCAACCTCAATCCTCTTCATGCCAACTTCGTGACTAAACCGAAGTCTGCTCACGGCAAAGTGCATGGTTTCAGAAGAACGTCATTGCATTAGCTGTCACGATGCGTTTTGTCTCCTTCATGCTAGCGGGCCTCATTGGCGCAGCCACAGCACAACAAGCGCCCGTTTGTGATGCAGAATGTCAACGTGGCTGTGACAACGAATGCCAAAACGTCATACAGTCAACCTACCAAAGCGAATCTAGGCTCTGGGTGAGCGATGTCACCAGCGATCCGTTCTATTCGACCCCATCCAACATTTCCATTGCCAAGCCGGGAGACATTCTTCGCTGGGAAAGCGTGCCTACCAGACAACTCACGGCCAATTGGACTATTCCCGCTAGCTTGTCATTGTATCGCTTCATGTATGCGACCGAAGACATTGACAACAAGACCATTCCAGCTACTGCTTGGGCGCTTCTTCCTTTCCACTACACGCTGCCCACGCCGAACGAGCCTGGTAAGCTGCGCACAGTCATCTGGACTCATGGAACAGCCGGCCGCAGTCGCCTGTGTTCCACGACAAATAACAAAGGCCTATACTATGATTGGAAAGCACCATTTATTCTAGCCGAGTCTGGCTATGCTGTAATCGCACCCGATTACTCTGGCCAGGGCTCTGACATTCCCCAAGGATTCATGTACGAGGCCGGGTACCTTCACGTTGCCGATGTTGCTTATTCTCTCATTGCTGCCAGAAAGAGCCTTGGTAGTCTTCTTAGCAATAAGTGGGCTGTCTATGGCCACAGCGAGGGAGGCATGACAGCATGGAGGACCGTGGAGCGTTTAGCTCTTCCTGGCCAGGAGCGTTTGCACAAAGCAGGAAAGTTCATTGGCGGAATTGCTGCTGCCCCAGCGCTGCGGCCGCAACGGCTCATCCCTTTATCATGGCAGCAAACCGGAACTGGCGGCGGTCCCTTTTCGATCTACTTCCTCCAATCTCTTGCCGGGCTGTTTCCAGAACAGATTAAAGTGGAAGAATATCTCACTGACAAGGTTCTTCAACGCCTTTCCGTGCTTGATAATTCATGCTTCCAGACTGGTGTCGCTGCTGTGGGCAACCTTACCCCAGACGAAACCTTTCGAAATCGAAGCTGGTTGACTCATCCGGCAACAAACGACTGGGCCATCCGATACAACGGCCAAGGTCCGCACCCGCTTGCGGCACCATTGCTTGTCATCCAGGGCGCAAGTGACACCATAACACCCGCGTCGCTGACCATGGAAGACTTCAATTTAACGTGCTCCACATACCCAAGGAGCGCTGCTCACGCAAAGCTCTATCCAAACATGGGTCATGGTCAGGTTCTCGAGTCAGGCCGTGCAGATGTCGCCGCTTGGCTGGATGCCAGGTTCCATGGTCGCTCTGTCAAGCAAAGTTGTGTTATAGAAAACATCAAACCGTTGACAGAACAGTACGCACAAGGAGAGATGTTTTGGCAGGCGGACATCGTCCCATTCTGAAGCTGCTTAGTGCATTATCATTCTTCAAAATGAGTACCGCTGACTTGAAGCAGACTTCATTCATCGGTCTGGGAATGGAGACAAGGAAAATAAGTGGGCTATCTCTCAGACCATTGGTGGAGGAAAAGCTTGTGTCTGTCGTTGACAACGAATCTCCTTTGGTTGCACCGTATCTGGCATGAGAGCGTGTATATATGATGAAGGTATATCATTCGTATTAAACTTTTGTGAGCCTGCTCGCGAATTGAACCAGCCGAGAATCCCTCAAGTCCACTAGAGTTAAAATCCCATAACCCGTGACCCCAACGATTTGAACAGCAATCGTCCAGACCTTGGAGATTCCGCATTGCACTCTCAAATGGGGTACTAGGGGATACTAAAAGCTACGAACTTCCCTCGGCTTCGATAGAAACTAGCGAGTCGTCTACTGGAGTAGGTTCAACAGTTTTGGCATTACAATAAGATTTGTCTCCCATTTTGTTGTCCGCATTTTGCATTCACAAAAATCCCGAGTTCCTGCGAGAAATCAATCAAGGCATGGATGCAACTGTCACACTACCACGTACTCAGCTTTGCATTTGCACAGTCGCAGGTTCACACGGCATTCTCATTTCCTATTTACTAACATTGAATCGTTTGAACGCTGAAGGATTAGTAACAAGTGAGTAGCCTTATTTATTAGGAACAATATCTTTACAATTCGTGCTACAAGTGACAGGATAGCATTGATCAAACGTGGGTCCACAAGTCAGAAGCCGGCTTCGCTTGAGCCACCCCGCCCATCTGCCGATCATAATTATCAATAACACTATTGCGTTCAATGTAATAGCGTCAGTCATAAGGCACCTTGTAAGGTCGAATCATTGGGCTCGGAACGGAGATTTTCTCCCCCCGAAATCCCCATTTTTGTTAACAAGTTCATATCAATACTACCACATACCCAACGAGTCGCGGAACCAGAACTATACAGGCAGCCCAGGAAGTCATTCTCGGTTTCAAGCCGAGGCATTTTGAATTGGCTTGAACATCTGACCGTTCTTTGTTGTGGGTGTCGACAATGTAGTTCAAGCCGGATGATGGGCCACAGTATTAAATTCATCAAAGATCCTGCACCGCTTCTCCTGTTTTAACTATCATCACTTCCAGCCTTCAATTACATACTTTGGCCAACATGAAGCTTGTCAACTTACTGTTCACCTTCATCCCAGCCACCATGGCTGCAGAATGCCTCAATAACGGCGGCTGTACCGGTTGTGGGGTGCTGGCGACCAGTTCATTTGTTCAAACTGGCAATAGCCACACCGCGACAAGCCCCTCCCACGGTTCCGTCGCCGTCACGCCAGGAACAGGAACCATTGTCAAGAATACTTCCAACAAGTGGCTTTTATTCTGCGTGTACGGTGTTCTCTGTGCGCCTCTCGAAGCCGGAGACTTTTGCACTACTTCCATTGCACCTTCCACCGGAAATCTGTGGTTAGAGGTTTGGGGCAAATAGCTGAAAGGTATCTTCTTCTGGCAAAACTACGGTTCTTCACATCGCTAAACTTTGAACTTATGTATAGATGCGATGGGCTTCGAGGGTTGATTGGGCCACGGTATCTTTGTAAGGTAGTCGAGGCTAGCACCATTTTCATCTAAAAACCTCCGTTATCATGTATCGGAAGACATCTGATTACAAAATCACGTTTGACACTTACCCAAATGCACAAACTAATCTTCAAGATCGTCGAAGTAGATGCTCGCCAAGTCAAGTAAGCCGATGCTTCTGCGCCCTCGAGTGTGTTGTAGTCTTTGAACTGTAAACTCGGCGAATCTCAACACGAATACAAGTCATGTGAACGACTTTCTTAGTAACACCTGACCGGAGTGAATTGTGAATGAAGAACGTATACCAGCATCTCTGGCAGGAGCGTTGGCCGATCCGAAAGAACCGCGACGATATAGCCATTGTGCAAGTCGCCTGATTGATGATCAGGTCCTGCTGAGCACCACAACTTGACACCACCAAGACATTTAGTGAGATCAACATACAGCCGCACCGCTCCAGCTCTTGCATCAACTCAGCTTATTTCACTCTTGATGGAAGGGGCTCTTCATGCCCTCCCATGAGGACTCACTCCCATCTCCAGCTCGTTTGACAAGTTTGGGATGATGCGCTTGCGCATTTGTTCTCATACGACCGACCGGGGCTCAGTCGTTGTAGGTCCCGCGCCAGCAATTTGCGACCGGCGGTAAATCTTTCTCCCGGAGGCCATGGTTAGTCCTTTAGATTGAAATTGAAAGCCTTTCCTGCTGCGCGAAAAAATTGTTACGCTCAGAAGACGTAGTCATACCTTCATGTCTCGACTAGCTTCGACCTTTGTCTGCTAATCGTATAATAGCCAGCGACTCTACTGTTTGTATCACGACGCATGAGGCAAAGACGATAATGGTGACTGATCAACGCCAACGTCTTTATCAAAGCATTCTCTAACTTGAAACTATCGGTTACCCTTGAGATACTCTTTAAGTCTGATCCAGACTATTTAACGGCATACTGGAAAAGTCTTGGGTTTCAAGATACGGGTTATCCTGGTAAGAATATAAGACACTGGCACACCATCCCTGACGAGACGCAAAGCATATAGCCTCGGCAATTTCCTCGATGGAATACTGTCTCCACAGGAAGACGTAGGTGGATAGTGAAATCATTAGTGCCATTATGGGACCCGAAAAGCGGCAACACTAGATCGCTATCTACCACTATGCCATTGAGCAAGTCAGCATCTATCCTATATTAGGGTTCAACATCCTGGCCAAATCCGAGTACGATGGCGAGAGTGGCATTCAGGTAGCCCAAAACCGCATCTAGACCGAGGCCGAGTTCAAGCTTTGTCGTAGGGATAGCTGGCTGAACAGCCGTCTTGGTAACGGTAATTATCGACATGGTAGACACTGTTATTGCGGGTGCCGTCACAGTCACGACTTTTGTCTCGTCGTAGACGACGATGCGGGAGGTTAAGACCGTGGCAGTCTGCCTCACAGTAGCCACAGCCTTGGTGGTCACCGTGGTGGGGACTGTACTCGGCGACAGGGTGACAGTGGAGGGAGATCTCGAGATACCAATACATGAGCAGGCGCTCGTGTAACGCAGATTCCCGGAGCAGGCAGTAGCATAAATTGGGATCGTGGCAGTAGCAGCATTCTCACGTTTCAATAATGTCTGTGCGTCGACAGTGACAGTGGTGAAGACGTACGCGGTTGAGGTAGGAGTCTCTTGCTTTGTCAGGGTCGTGGTGTTATGGACAGTCTCGATAGATATGACGTGATCGACTACGGTCTGGTTGGAGACATCTGTCGCATAAATCGTTTGCGTACTTTGAACAGTAAGCAAGAATTCATGTTGAATTCCCGGAGGAACGACTTACACCATTGGGCCGGTCACGGTGGCTTCTGTCATCCCCCGTCCTCCTTGGATTCGCAGGTACGCGGAACAATCCTGCTGGGCCTCTGCTAGTCTAGTCAAGGGAGACGCAGCCTTCAGAGCTAAATACAGATTTGAGTTAGATAAGAGTCTATGACAGTTTCTCACTGATAAGTCCCAGCGCAAAAGAGGGGCCCAACGAACCTCTCAAGCAGTTGTCTGGGTTGCAGACGTTCCGGGCAACAAACGCAGAGGCAGCGCTAGCGGCCACAACGGCTGATACACAAACCTGGAAAAGCATTATTAGAATTCGAAAGGGAAATTAGTCTTGTGGTTTGATCGACTTGACCAGATGATTAAAATCGGAATATTACGACTTCTTCCTTCTTATATTCAGGTCGTCTGCGCGTTACTCTATACATCCATCTGGCCGAGCCGTTCAACGTCAGACATGTCTCGCGGAGTCCTTTGGAATGGAAGGAGAAACCCGAAAGGGTGGCCCATAAAATGTTGTTGTCCACCTGACAAAATGAATGAATTCCTTCATATGGGCTCAGCTTTGAGGGCGGCGGCGCGATCTACCCAAGATCCGACCGGAGACACCGTGCTCCTCTCAGTGAGCTTGGTATTCGGGGTCAGGCAGAGCTACTCCTACCCATTCCTGGACGTGAAAAAGAGGACGGAATGATAATTATCATCATTCTCCTGAGGTGAGCTGAAATACTGTTGTCGTTCTCCGGGGTGTCATCGTCGAAGGTAGCAAATCAGGACATAGAGAAAATCGAAAGCGACATACTTGGACTACTTGACAATTGATGAGGAGTCTTCGATAGACATCTCGAACGGTCCACCGCTGCCGAAGGGTCTCAAAACTGTCTCAAGGGTGCCAAAACGAGCGCAGTAGAAAAGAAAGAAAGAATACAGAAGCAAAACGAAGGAGTCAGCGTTTGAGAAGAAACCAGTAGTCGTCAAGAAGGACAGTCATCACCTGACACCGGCAAGTAAAAGTAACTTCGCTAAGGGAAATTTGCTCATGGACGCACAAAATGCTCAAACTAGTCTAGATGGAAGACCAATTGACAGAAAGCCCCACAAAGAGAGAAAGAGAGAGAGAGAGTCTTTGTGGTGACCTTAAACAGATTATGAGTCTAGGTCACAATCGACGCAAAGGAGAAACAGCATCAGATCCCATGGCATGTGGCATCACTAACATGTAACTCAAACACAAGATTTTTCAAGGCAGCGTTGAGCCCGTTGAGGTAACCTGGGGAGAAGTATTTCTTGGAAGAGTGTATGGTTGACTTGTAGCAAAAGGCAGAGGCAGTCATCGCCGCTTAGATGCAGGCAACTTGATGCAACGGTTGGGATTGTGCAGGCCAAGTGGCATTACAACCAATCATCTTTTTCAGAAGTCTATCCGAGACTGATACTTCTCTGACCGAGTCATCTGATCTGGACTCACGCACGATACACCAGGCTGGATGGCCAAGGCTTAATGTATCTGCCTGATTTGGTATTGGCAAATCCTTGCACACAGTGCCCTGCACGCGATGGGGGCCATTCTCACTGTCGAGGCTATATCATGCGCTTTACGGAGGAGGCGAAGTCAACTCAAACGACACTCAGCAAGAAGATTGACCTCAGATGGAGAGGTGATGCAATGAGAACGTCCAAGAGCGGGCCGTATTCTTACAAAGCAGTGTTCCGCGCATTTTAGCACTGCTAGGCTCATAGATTTACCTGCATGTACTTGGCTCGCAAAAATTAAGACTTCAGCAATTTAAGCACTGTAATCTCGTTGTATCAACCTCGCGAAACCCAGAAATGCATGGAATCCCCTCAAAAACAGGCTAATGTCGTTGCTTCGTTGTTTCTCTGGTTGCAAAACGGGCAGGAAAATGGCCAAGACTCTTGGCTTACATGTCACCGCATCTCAGCCGCAAACAAACCAGGTACCCGTGTCATATCTGTGCATCATCGCCTATTGGTCTCGCTATCCGAGGTTGCAATCTAGTAGGCGCAGGCCATGCAGGCCCAAGCATGGGCTCAGGTCAGATATTGCCACATCTGCGACGCCCGCCTGGTTCCTGGTTGTGACAATCCGGCCTGGACTTGGTGGGGTCGTGACACTGGTTCAACAACAAGCCCTATAGTACATAAAATGAAGAGATGTCAAGGCACTTCAATCCTTCCTCCGTCTCTTAACTTGTCATACCAGGCTTCCCTCTAGATGGAAAAGTCGTGATAAATTAGACATCAAGATTAATTGTAGGTAATTATTCCCACATACTCTAGCGAACTTATTTTTTTCTTCGCATTGCCCACAACGCGAGTGGTCCAATCAGGAGTCAATGCGAATGGTCCAATCAGTAATATGCAATTTGGTTCCGGGTAGAAGACCCTGGGAGCTCTTGGCCAAGATATTCCAGTGCGCCTTAGCCAATATGCATCATCCGTGTACCCCACAGTGCTTGGAAGCGAAGATGGTGGTCAGCTCGGAAAGAACGGGGAAGAGAATACCAGCAAGGTATAATGCCTGCAGTGATGGGGCGCTACCTAAGCGAAATTAGCTTGTCGGACTTGAATAAACTCTCATTGGCTATAATGATCCCTGAGAACTGCCACGTTCCGGCAGACTGTTCCGCAATGAGCGAACCACCCGTCATGTTCAGAAGCCAATCGCTTGGCCAAAGTTGAGCCCCATAGGGCAATTAGTACGGACTCCCGGAGAGACGCTGGACCCTGAAGACGATCTTCCGATGTGTGCAAATGACCGACCAATGTAGCTTCGTGCGGCGTGAAGCAATTCAGGTCGAAAAAAGAAGAAATATTCATGGTTTGATTATGTCTTTAAGGGTTGGGCATACTCGTCTTCAATCTTATCCACAATATACACCAATTAAGTAATTCAGCACCGGTTGATTAGATCTTGCTGTAGTTGGCGTTCACTGTTGTGGATCTGGGCCATGGAACTGTTATCCACCTTCTCTCACGTAAGGCAAGGAGATGTGCGCTCAAGGTCACATTGGGCCCCAATTCCTTGGTCTAGCCTCCCATGACGAACCACCTCCACGTGCTTAGGAGCAGGTTTCCAGCCAGTGATACAAAAGAAGGTACTTGGAGCTACGTAAACAAAGCAAGCGCAATCCAGTATCCTGATTACCAGCAGGCAGCAACTATGAACAAAGAACAATCACTCCCTGTTCCACGCGAGTGCTATCTAAAGGGACTACGTGAGCCATACAATTTGCGTGATAGATAGGGTGTCTTCGTTGATTATGATTGTAATGAGAGGCAACCAAAGAGGCCTAGGCAGAGGCGTTTTTTATGCAGGAGGCTGAAGAGCTAGCCAAGAAACGATAACAGGAGTCAAGGGTACAAGGTAGTCATAGTCCTGTTTGATAGCATGTGACATATGCGTACCCGGCTGCATACGCGGTCAAGCTATCAGGCACTACGCAGGAGGATCACGGCCGCGGAGTCGCTCGACCCTGAAGCGAACATAACGCAGATGTATGCATCATAACGTATGCACCTCGGACTTCAAGGCCTCGTCCTCGGAACTGATGATCTGACTCACGAGCTCTGTTTCTC
Source organism: Paramyrothecium roridum (assembly GCA_003012165.1). Lineage (NCBI taxonomy): Eukaryota > Fungi > Ascomycota > Sordariomycetes > Hypocreales > Stachybotryaceae > Paramyrothecium > Paramyrothecium roridum. The sequence goes on along the minus strand of PXOD01000134.1, from coordinate 28,666 downwards.
GTTCTTATTCGTTGGAACTAAGAAGCATCATGGCCACATGAGCCGGTCAATGTGGGGGATGGGTCAATCCTGATACGGAAGGCATCTTGACAGGCGATTGTATCGGCAACTAGAACCTGAGCGTGCTGGTCTTCTAACAGACAAACTCCGCTTACATAAATAGGAACATGAAATTAGTGGTTGAGGAGTATAAAATGGATCGATTCCCCCGAGCAATAACCAACTCACCTTCATCGCACCGCATCGCCTTCGCACCTACCTCAACAGCTTTTCTCAGCTTGATCAAGTCTTCTGCGTCAATTAAATTCCCAACATGAAGTTCTTCGCTGCCTTCATTAACCTCGTCGCCGTGGCCTCGGCCATCGACCTTTACGCCCACGGATCCACTGACTGTAGCGGCAATGCCGGCGTCTGCACAAACATGCCTCCCAACACTTGCTGTGTTGGCTCAGGCGGCTCTGTCGCCGCCCGTGGCATCCCCATCGGCTGGCATGTTGAGCTCAGGGCATACACTGGTGGTGGCTGCCGTCATCTCGGGCCCGTCATTGGAAGCGGCGGTGCTGTGAACTGGCTCTGCGCCCGCGGTGGCTTTTGGACTGGCTCCGGCTACAACTTCTATGGTCGTAAGCGGGATGACTCTGTCGAGGTCGATGACTCTGAGTGTATCAGGCCCGACACCCTGCTTCTGGCTGACGGCTCCGAATACGATTTGAGCGTCCTGAACGCTGAGGAATTTGACATCCTGTTAGTGCTTCCACTTCCTCCAAAGATGGCGAAGCAAGGTTCTCAAATGGATTTGATACTAACACTCTTTCTACCTAGCTACCCGCAGGGTCTTAACGCAACGGGCCCTGAGGAAGTTCCTGAGCAACTGAAGCCCCTGAAGAAGTAATGAGGGTCGACAACTCTTTACTTTATGACTATAAGTCATAAAGCTAGCTCTCGGATTTACCAATTGCTGCTACAACTGCCGTCCCTCAGCCAGGCTGGCCAACATAGCCTGACTTGGATAGTTGATTCAAACCCACATTCGCTTCTTGTTCTTGAACAGAACTGTAAAGCCCGTGTGTCACATCGGCTCTATTGACCAACCAACTACTAAGATAGTCCAATATACTCAGTTGAATTACGTTTCCTTGAGGTTGAATTTACAGTAATACATTGTAATTTGCCCCCAAACCTGGCATCTCCTAATGTCATGTAATGATGATAAAACAAGCTGTGCTAGCATAATTGTTGTAACGAATTATTGAAGGTAACTATTCACTACTATTATAAGGCAGGTTCTAATACTTTAGCATGTCTAGCATAATTCTAATGGTAAAGAGAGATACTAACTGTAAGCCTCACGAAGATTTCATTAAAGGTATTGAAGCTGTGATGTGTCTGCAGAGAGCGTACGAAGACCGGCCTACCCTACAGGGCCCCGTTTGACGTAACAATACGCCAATCTGCAGGTCGTTATTGGAAGGAGAAAGCAGAGGGTGCAATTTTAGACCAAGCAAAATTGAAAAGCCTTCAAAGCGACCTAGCTGCGGCCCCGTAGCATGCTATCCATTCATTCGTTCTCTCAGGTGTACCAGTACTGACAGGGTCAACCCAATTTATTACATTTACGAAAGTGCGGCTACTGACCGCTGGCATGACGCAAATATAAATCTGATGACGGGAGACATGAATAAATAATACGATGAAGATTTCAATCATATTAAAAGGAATACACCAATCTCCAATCAGTCAGTTTGGTTCTTCAACAGTCAACCTCCAACAGTTACTGTACACTCAAAAAATCGGAAGGGAAGATTTCTTGGCATACTTTGACCCAAGCTGTGCACTCATCTATCCGTTTCCAGGGCTTCTCTTCGCGATTTTCCCTAGCTATTTGTTGTGGAGGAGAACGATTTTTACCCGAAGCCTTCTAAGAGGTGTGTTTGTTGCATATATCGTTTCACAAGTCTCTAAGTAAAATGGTCATATATAAGCCAAAAGCCAACAAGTATTGTTGTTCCCTCTGACATGCTATAGCCTCCACTGAATAATTCACTGTCTTGCCTTTGGTATATTCAATGAGTCAAAAATTGGTTCCTCATCCGATGCTATAAGCGGTATATGTGTGGCGTGTGAAGTGCTTGTGAAGTTGATGCTGCCGTGAACTGAACTCCTCACAATATTCACAATAAATTTAAGCAGTAGGCTGTATAGACCCCGCAATTATTCAGGAATTGTGCTTTTCGTATTTGGTTGACGCTGGAAGCAAAGAGATTGGAATATCGTGTTGTATTTCTGCAACACTCAAGATCATCGCAAGTCATGCCATTTTGATAACTACTTGGCTTCTAAAGGAGAAATAAGACGCGCATTGTGCTTTGTAAGAATCCCCCTCCCCCCTGTGACTGGGCTTGCATTTCTCCTCTATTGTGTCAGCGCCGAGCAGCCAAGCCCTCACTTAAGTGGTGAGCCAAGATTTGTCCATCTGATACGCCCAGGTTGCCACGGCTATCGGCCGCTAAATTAGCCGACGAAACATTTGCCCAGATGATTCTTGTCTTTGTCGAACTCCTCGCTTCCAAATGACCTATTGTTTTGCATCCCCACGATTTTTTTCACAAAATTCATGCTTTAGTGGAGCTTGAACAATTGCTAGATCAAGACTTCTGCCAGTCTCAGTAGCCAGCGCCAATAGACACGAACTTGCATGGCTAGGAGCTCCCCACAGCGCGACTCTGTCGCCTTAACAGACCAACCGAATCGGCCAAGGGATAATGTTGCCTCATCGCAGTCCAACGAGAATGCGAACATAGTCGACGAAAATAACCCTCTTCCCACGACAACCGGGCTCTTCGAGACGGCCCCTGATAGTAGATACGGCTGGATAGTCATTTTTGCCTGTTTTGTCCATACTTTCTGGTTGAATGCATGGACTGGGTCCTGGGGCATTTTGCAAGTCGCGCTTTTGCGAACCACACTAAGCCACTCCACTTCGAGTACATTATCCTTCATTGGTTCCCTTGGTCTCGCAATGTCAGTTGCTCTGGGCATCGCCGCTGTCCGAATCGCACGGATTGTTGGCGCCCGCTGGGCCAGTCTGATCGGAATTGTTTTGTATGGAGTGGGCAATGTTGCCAGTGGCTTTGCAGTTGAAAGTGTTCCGGGAATGTTCATTGCATGTGGACTTTTGTATGGCTTCAGCTCCAGTCTGATGTATGCCATGACCAACAGTCTTCCTGTTCAATGGTTCAATAATAAGCTTGGGACTGCAAATGGTGTCGTAAAGCTTGGTGGAGGCTTGGGAGCTACCGTTATGGCTCTTGTCACTGGATACTTGACAGAAAGTGTCGGGATCGCATGGACTTTCAGGATTCTCGGCTTTGCTTCGTTAGCTACCGGGATTCCCGTGGCTTTCTTGATCAAAGAACGGTTCCAACCACACAACAGCCTCAATATCGATCGGGTGTTGTTTAAGGATCTTCCCTTCTCCTATCTCTTCGCGACCGGCGTCACAGGAGTCTTCGCAATTTATGTACCGCCATTCTTCCTCCCTTACGTGGCGCGATCCATAGGGCTCTCGAGTTCGGTATCAGCCGGGGTCATGGCTTGCTTCAATGCATGCATGGCAATAGGGCGCCTTGGATCCGGCTTTGCGTGCGACAAGCTCGGTTCAATGAACATGCTACTTCTCACGATGGTACTCAATGCCGTCACCATGCTTACAATATGGTCTTTCGCTTCCTCTTCAGCAACGTTGCTGGTCTTTTCCATTCTAAATGGCATCGCAAACGGGGCTTTCTTTGTCACTCTTCCCACAGCTGTTAGTAGGCACGTTGGTCCACGCCGCGCTGCAGGAGCAATGAGCATTGCCCTTACAGGTTGGACTCCCGGTTTGCTGCTTGGAAACCCTATTGCGGGGTTTCTGATTGATGCGACAGGCGCTGACAGGGCTTTCTCCGTCAAGCCGTATCGCCCGGCAATCTTTTATGCTGGAGTGACGGCCGTGCTCTCTGCGGCTTTCGCGCTTCTAGCTAGGCTCAAAGCAGATCGCAAGCTAAAGAAGAACATCTGATTCTTGAGACGTGCTTTGAAAGCGACTCAGGGCCGGGGTATAAATACTGCGATCCACTCAGTTACGTATTTATTCACCGAAGATATGCGTGGATTTGCGGGCAAGGCATTCAACAGTGTGTATCGCAAGATGCTCATAATCGCACTATGTACTTATTTTTAGGCTACAAAGCCCCATTCAGTAGGATTGGCTCTCTTCAGAGACTGCATGAGGCCATATGATGAACGCAAGGACACACGTTGTATCGAAAAAGAAGTTCAACGTGCTACGGAAGCTTAAGACAGCCTGAAACTCGTAAATCTTAGCTCGTTTCATCAGGATGTATGGAATAGAATGTTGTTCAGACCGATTAAACCAGCCTCGCTAGTTTTCGAACTTCTGCCTCCCTCCCTATGCTACCGTCAACACCAAGGAAAGTCGCTGGAAGTCTTGCAAGATTTCAGTATATGACCTGGGCTCTCGCACCAACAGACAGCATTAAGAGACAAAAGTGAGGGGCTCTGAAACGCAATCTCACTGGACCAATGGAAAGCAATAATACAGAGGCACAGCTTTTTGCATCTCGTCCACCAAGAAAGGCCTTGATTTTGCCTTTGGGAACTTGCTTTGCCAATGCCGCGGCCTGGTGCACTTTAGGTTAGCTGAAAACAACCATGTGAGATCATCTTGGCCCAAATCTGAATCACGCCTGCGCTTTGAGTGGATCCTTTTGCGGCAGAGCGTACCCGGCGTAAATGGCGTAAGTCGCGCGAATAGCGTATCCTGCAAGGTCATCCCCACTTTCTCTCGAGTGAGGTGGGTCGAGAAATGAATGGCTGCGTTTCTTCGTTGGCCACGAGTAGGGATGTTATTGCTCTTGCGACGGCATTTGATGGAATTGTAAAGGAGAAGGTCAAGTATAACAAAGGATGTATTCTGGTACATATAAAGAGCAAGTAAATCTCTCTCTCTTTAATCAACTAGCATTCGTTTCCTTCAGATTATATCCTCTCGTTTATCTAACAAGCACAAAAGTTTCTACCCAAAAATGACCCAACAGAAATTTAAGCAGTATTATCTGCCAGAGAAGAAGGGCTTTGACTGCTTGACCCTTCGCGAAGTACCTCTGGAAAAGCCAAAGTTTGGTCAGGTACTCGTTCGTCTGAAAGCTGTGTCTCTGAATTGGAGGGACGGCATTCTGGCTATCGGCACATATCCATTTCCCGGGCCCGATGCTCTAGTGCCTGGAAGCGATGGTGCAGGTATGGTTCGGTCCTTCGATTGATACCCTCCGAAGCTTCTCACACAATCCATAACCTCTAACAATCTTGCTATGAAGGCATAATCGAGCAGATTGGGGAAGGGGTCACGGAATGGAAGAAAGGGGATCGTGTCCTCGCCAATTTTACGCAAGACCACATCGCCGGACGCTTGACGCGGCCTATGTCGCTCTCGCAGCTTGGTGGAGAGTCTCAAGGTCTTCTGGGCGAATATTTCATCTTTCCCAAGTTTGGCATTGTCAGAATCCCCGATTACCTCTCCTTTGAAGAAGCATCGTGTCTCCCATGCGCTGCTCTCACAGCCTGGAACGCACTTTATGGCTTGGTCCCTGTCCGTCCAGGACAAACAGTTTTGCTGCAGGGAACTGGTGGTGTGTCCACGTTCGGCTTGCAGATTGCGCATGCCGCTGGCGCGGAGACTATAGTGACGTCGTCATCGGACGAAAAACTCACCAGGGCCAAAGAATTGGGTGCAACCCATCTAATCAATTACAAGACGACGCCCGACTGGGCGGCCGAGGCAATGCGAATCACGGAAGGACGAGGAGTGGACCACATCATCGAAGTTGGTGGAACCCTTACCCTACAAGCATCATTTGACGCCATTGCCTTTAATGGCATGATTCATTCAATCGGTCATATCACAAACCCCGATCCACTGGGTGCTGGAAAGGACCTCCGGGGTCCCGATGCGGCTTTCTTGGCTCTGGATCGTCTCTGTGTTTTGCGAGGAGTTGTGGTTGGTTCGCGCGAGCAGTTGCAGGATATGCTGCTGGCGTTCAACGCCAAAAAGATCAAGCCAGTCATCGACCGCATCTTTGACTTTGCACAGGCTAAAGAGGCATACGAGTATTTATGGAGCTCTGCACACACAGGAAAAGTTGTCATCCATATATCTTGAGATGTGTAGCGTCGTCGTGTTTTCACAAAGACTTTCCGTCTTCGAGGAGTTTTTGGAGTAGGGATTAGCGCACTGAAAATATGTCAATTAGCCATTGTTCCCTCCAAAATCATGACCCCTAACTTCAGCAGTAATCAATGACCAAAACCGTCAAATGAGCATCATTAGTTGATTTACTAGTCTTGAAAGAGCCAAGTTGATGGCGCTAACCAAACATGTCCCCAAACCGAGCCACTTAGTTATCACAAGCCAAGTAACCCCGCTTCACGTATTTAGACTCCATGTTTCTCGAACATCATTTGCAAACCGAGTTGGTGATGCTATGAGCGTTGTCTGCAATATTGTCCTGGATGAAGGTCCCTGATGTTCAAGCCTCTTCAAGATGGTGGACCAGAACCCTCAAGATAGCAGATACAAGCGGAGAAATGGCTCCAAGCATGACAAGACCGGATGTCTGACCTGCCGGCAGAGGTTCGAGACATGTCCTTGCTCGTTTGTACGGCAGTAGGTGAGACTGACTCTACTTCTAGGCGTAAGAAATGTGTGACAAACACATTTCCTGTATGTGGTGAATGCATTCGGCTCAACCTTCGCTGTGTCCGGGAGCCCATTCGAGATGTCCTTCCTCCTCGAAAGGCGGGAGTAACTGCTACATCTCTGACACTGCATGAATGGTCCCAGCAGCCACCCTCACTGTCCTGGCTTCCATACTCGCCCCCGAGTCTTCAACAGGACAGCCAATATGATGGTATTGATACCATAGGACGGAGGCACGCATTGAGCTATTACATCACTGTTCTGGCTCAAATGCTCACTGTTTGTGAGCGGCATAATTCTTTCATCTCTGGTAAGCCACTTATTTCTGTCTTAGATCGGAACACCTGGATTTAAAAATTCTTACCTGTGCCCAGCCTTTATGCCAATGGCCATGGATTCACCGGCTCTCTCGGATGCACTGGTAGCCTGGGCCACTGGCCACATGTCAACGTTTGACCCGAAGTATCGAGTTACCGCCCTGCAGGCATATGGTGCCGCCGTTCGAAACTTATGCCAGGCCGTATCAGCTTCGAACGATCTCCACAGCGCTGAGGCAAATGCAGCCACGTGTCTCTCGTTAGTCACGTCTGAGGTGTGTTTGGGAGAGAGTAGTAGCTGGTTGCGTCACCTCGCGGGAGCCAGAGACATAATTATCTCGGCAGGTTCCCAAAATACCTCGGGAAGTAGAATGCCTGGTGGCATCGAGGCATTCCGTAAAAGCTCAGAGGGCCAATGGATTCTTCGAAATTTTGCGTACCACGATATTCTAGCGTCCGTAACACTGGGGGCCAAACCTTTGATCCAAGCAAAATATCTCGACGGCATTACTGAGGTTGTAGATACCTATCTCGGGGTTGCCACACCCATATTAGGATACATATCTGATATCAGCAGCCGCGATTGGAACTTCACCCATTCTCTTGCAGAGCAGGAGTCATTCTATCATGCTGCCCGTGGATGCATTATGGACTGGCACTGTCCCGAAAATGCCACTCCCGCGTTAGCCGCCGTGGCTTATGCCTACCAAAGTGCGGCACTAATATACTTATGCCGGAAGATGCGAGCTTATCTAGAGGAATATGGATCAGCTGCTCAGGTCTCTGATGTTGAACCAAAAATAGCAAAGAGTTCAGCGGTTCAAGCGTTCGATGAGCAGCTGCAGTTTGAAGTGGCCAACATCGTCGAGAATGTTTCACACATTCCCGTATCCGAACACCCGGAGTCACCCATCCTTTTCCCTCTTTTCCTTGCTGGCGGGGAAGCAAGAGATCCACTCCATATCGCAATCATCCGCACTCGGCTTCATTTGACTTATGAAAAGAGGCACTTCAAGAATATCAAACATGCTTTAGATGTTCTCGAGCTGGTCTGGTCTCAACGAGAAAGTGCATATGACTCGTACTACGCGGACTGGGAAAATATCTTGAGAAGTAAAGAAGCTCATCTTCTTTTATGTTAACAAAATAATAGTCTATGACCCTGGATGCGGCGATAACTAAATGCCTCCCTGCAGCTTCTCTTAGACTACATAGTCAATTCATCGATACATGGTCCTCTCACAATCAAGACACCTGCTCAACATTTCAATACCCTTGAACTTACCTCCCACGATAATGTAATCATATGTTTTTCCGTCAAGGGAATCGATCAAAGCTTCGGGATAGGAGGAGAAAAACTCCATTTCTTTTGCGCCTTGCGGACGTTAGGGTATAGTCGTGGGGGTTTTGGGGGCTTTTTTGGTGGAGGAGTCAACAGCTAGTGCCGTTTCTTACTGTATCCTCAGTTCGGAAGTCGACAACGGATAGTTGGACAATCACCATGGGTGAGAGTGGATTCCGAAGCTGAGAAAGAAACAATGTGTCTCCATAAATGGTTGGCCTGCTCTCCTCGGCAGAACCAACACATTGTGTATACGAACATCTAATGCGTGCGCACCAGATATTGAATAACCGAGTTAGACCCATGCATGACCAATATTCGGCCGTATAAATCAACAATTCTTAATGTACCGTAGATAGGCATCCTTCGTTATGTCACATCTTGAAAATCTCTTTGACAATCTGAGTCTCATTTTCCCATAAGAATCAATGCTCCAACTTCGCACCTGTTTTCTTCATTCGGACCTTGGCAAAAATATCCAAAATAAGATTTTCATCAGCGTGAATAACACGAGGAGGCCCCTTTCCTTTGGGTAGTGCAAAATCGAACTCCTGAATCAGTCGCATGAAAACCAATTTAATCTCCCCAACTGCAAAGTATCGGCCTGGGCAGACTTGACTCCCATACCCAAAAGACATGTTATGAGGGTCCGATTGGTCTGCCATGAACTTGTTCAGGTTTTGGCCGGTGTTGGCATGCCGTTTCCGATAGCTTCGTAGTGGGTCAAACCTCCTGGGATTCACATTGACTATCGGATCAAAGCCATGTTGAGGACCTGCTCATGCAATCCGAATGCCTTTTGGAATCATTGTGCCATCTTTCAAGACCAGGGGTACCATCGTCATCCTTTGCGGTGAAACTTTAGTCAAGTTAGAACTCAACGTCTCTATCATCTCAAACTCAACTTACGTAGAATAGCTGGATGAAGCCTTTGGCTTTCTACAATTAAGCTATCCATCTTTTCCAGATGCTGGAGCCACGACTTCACGTCTAGGTTCTTTCCAGGTCTGCCGTAAACCTTTATGACATTATTAATTTCTTCTCTTAGAACTGGAACCCATTCAGGATTAGCGATCAGGGCGAACAGTGCATTCGAAACTGTCATAGATGTCGTGTGAATGCTTGCAAGTGTCAAAATGCACTGTCGAGCAGCCATTTGCTCCAAGGACCCTTCATCTTCCGTGGCATGATCGACCATCCAGTCATAGAGTGGCTCTTCGCCAGAACCATTCCTCGTCGCAGTATCCTCTGCACGTTTGAGCATATAAGCGAGGAAAAACTTGATCGCGCCGTTCATCTGACTTTGTACTCGCCACCGCGCTGGAATGAAGGGTTTGATGAAGAAATGCGTCCAAGGGGGGGAAATGCGCAAAGTAAAGCACGAGAAGAATACATCAATGGAAAAGTTAAGTGAGAGGGACAGCCACTCTGGATCACGACATGCTGGGCTTCCTAGAAAGACCTTTGCTGACATACGAGCGACAAGCATGCGTACTGCGTATTGAATATCGACCTCAGTCCACTCAGTGGGTTTTGGCATGTCCGTTTCCCAACCATATTCGAGCTCTTCACTTGCCATGGCCATATATTTGCCCACCTCGGGGTTCAACTTTCTTGTTGGGACGTTTGAATGAAGATCTGAATCACGTATCACAGTTCCCCATGGCCAGACTTTTAGCAAGTTCTATTTTCCAGTCAGAAAGTTCACATGGCAAAGAAATATGGATCTAGAGGAAGTAATAGAGCCTACGTTATAATGTGCCATCTTTCCGTTTAAATCTCTCTTCGGGGTCAGCCGTAGCTCATCCAGATACTTCATTGGCATCACATGGATCTCAGTGTCATGTCGGCGAACAACGAAAGGCACGTCCTTAAACTACGACATTGAGATAGATGTCAGCATATGGGACGTAGTAGAGTATCGTTAGCTTGGATCAAGTCCCCAGAAATATCTTTGCATATCCGCTTTCGATAATCGAGGATGCGTTGAGCAAAAATCGAGCCTTGAGGATGAATGAGGGCTCCCACCAGCCTCGGTATCCATGCACCTTTGCGCCTGGAATCCTTGGTTTCCGATGCAAAAATGAAATGCTCCAAACCCACAACAAAGCCACTCCAGCCACTACTACGTACTTGGGCAATGGAAGGGCTTGGATGGTCTCCTCGACTACCTCTTGTAGAAGACCGTATGCCCTGAGGGAACCCTCGGCAGAGGTACCGTTCGCAGACACGCTCGAGCCTATCTGGTATCACACACGTACGGTCTCGATACCGACGTCAATGTTTTTTTTTGGTGGATTGATCGTAAATGTTCGGTATGGATAGCGGTGGCCGCACTAGATGCTGCTGACTTGAGAACTAGGTTTGCGTTTTCAGAATCTCGGAAACGAAATGACCAAAGGGGAAGCATAAACGCATCACAGAAGGCTTACGCCAAGGCCGACCGATCTGCCGCCATGTGTCTTCTCTAAACGGAATCCCCGAGCGTCAAGTCAACCAATTATAGGTGATTCCGGCCGAATACTCCAATCCGGTCCATTTTCAGCTCCGAATGCAACTACTGAATGACGAATAAAAAACAACACCGGCCGAGGTGCATATCCGTAGTGTCGCCACTCCGAATTGTTTCTCTAGGCCCCCAAATAAGCATGGCTCGCAAAATGGCAGGGCATGTGCTTCCAATGTACCGCAATTGATTTTGTTGCCACACAAGTTCTATGATAATGACTAATGCAAGACATTCATATGCGCTCGAGGATGTTTTCCCTTGTCGCAAGGTTGCGATATGAAGTAAAATCTGAATGCTGAGTTCATGCGACGCATACCTGGATCAAATCGGAATCAACACGTTTTTTACATTCGAGGACACGATGCAATTCTTCTTGCTCTTTCTGGCAACACTAGCACTTGTCGTAGCATCCTATGCTCAACGCAGTGGCTACGGTCAACAAGGAAGCGTTGAAGAGTTTGTGACGCAACTTGAAATTGATCCCATCTCTCAAGGGGACGTCTATGCCATAATCAATTCTTCTGATATAGAAATCCACAGAAACAAATATGGCGCGACGAACACCGCGTCACCTACTTGTCTCGTTAGTGGTATTGTTTTTGGAAGGAGGCTTTACACCCCATCATCCATGGCTTATCCCAATCTTGTCGAAGACAACTGGTCAGTCACCCATCGATCGAATACCTAGTGGATTCGCTCTCAGTTGGTCTAGCCTTGAACCAAAACAACTGTTGACATCTCTCGAGGTCTATGACATGCTGGTTGAGCCCACAATGCATCTTACAACCAGAATCTGCGATTGATGTATCTAAAGCTGTCCTGATCACGTCCTTCTTCGGAAGTAAATTTGCTGTTCGCAGCGGTGGCCATAACTCTAATGCAGGCTTTCTAGCATTGGAAGAGACGGCATTTTGATTGATTTGGCCCGACTGAATAGTATCCATATCAGCCCTGATAATACGCTCACTTCTATCGGCCCGGGCAATCGATGGGAGCGGGTCTATCAAGCTCTGGCTTCGAGAGGCAAGACAGCAATCGGTGCCCGCGCTAAGGATGTTGGCGTTGGGGGGTTTCTCCTTGGTGGTGGGCTGAGTTATTGGTCTAGTATCTATGGAATGGCTTTCAATAAGGTTATTAATTATGAGGTATGTCTTCTTAACACCTTTGCGTTTGAGTCTTATATATGATAGGGCTTACATGGGCTTGATCCAGGTTGTCCTTGGAAACTCTTCTATCGTCAATGCAAACAGAACATTTAATGAAGACTCATGGTGGGGTTTGAGAGGCGGAGGAGCCAACTTTGGTATTTCTTCTCAGTTCAGTTTCTTTACCCTACCAGCTTTCTGATAGACCTGCTAGGGATTGTGACCAGATTTGACATTGAGACGGTTGATAACAGTCAAGTATGGTTCGAGGGACTATTATTTGGAGAGCAGCAGCAAGAAATTTTACTAAAGGCGATGACTGACTTCTCGGTGGCTGCGGAGACTGACACTGATGCGTCCGCAACCTACAATCTGGGTAGCAATAGTGGTGTGGTCTACCTTGCATACAAAAAGCCAATCGAGCGTCCAAGAATATTCGACATGTTCTATAATATTCCTCATCAATCCATTATAAAGTCAACAATTGGAACGATGACGGACTACAACAATGCTGTATCTTCTATCAACCCTTCTAGCCCATCGAGGTAGGCGTCCAGTCTCCCTGACATGTACTTCGGGAAATTGCTGTTTCCAACTTCTGCTGAATCCCAACCTTCTAGAATCGCCCTTTCTGTTTATGATCGCAAATGGGATCTGCAAACATTACTTGATCATTACAAGCGATTCAAGCTCGCCTCGGAGAATGCTCAAGCACGGTTCAACGCAACAATAGGTTTTGTGCCTCAGATTTTCACTAAATCTGCTGTGGCTGCTACATTCAAACAAGGTGGGAGCCCTCTGGGACTTTCAAATGATACTCACTGCAGTAAGTCGCGGGCACCAACCCGGCCTATGAATGGTGGATATGAAAACAAGAACTAACTTCTCTCGAGTCCTTGGACTTGTAATGGCATGGTCAGATGAAAAGGACAATGAGAAGGCAATGCAAGCTTTGCTTAGTCTGGGAAATGAGCTCACAGTATCGGCTGAGACACGTGGAACGGATCTTAACTTCCAGTATATGAATGACGCCGGTTCTCACCAAGATGTTCTGGGGTCCTATGATTCAGTGAAGGAAATGTCTTCTATTAGCCGAAGTTATGATCGATACCAAGTGTTCCAGGATCTACAGAGCAACGGCTTCTTATTGACGAAGAGAACATAATCCTTGCGGCAGTCCAAACATCTTAAGCACATTAAATTGAGAATCCATCTAGATAATGGGAGCTAGGTGTTCTTTGAAACGCAAGAAAACGGATCACCCGTAAAGATTCCCATGAATTCAAGTCAATGAAGGGTCATGAGGTCAGCACGTTCTTCTTCGTGCGCATCTGCATAAAAACAACTTTTTTCCAAATATGTACACTACAAGGCTTCTTGAAATGGATATATCTTCCGAGAACCATTTTCAAATGCTTTCGAGGGCGACAAAGTCGATGTTAGACTATTAACCCTAAGGTAAAGAGGGCTTGTAATACAACACAGCAGTAGCCACCTTTCGATCTGGTTTATTCTGCACCTTTCCCACTGTCCACTTTCCTTTTAGCTCTAAGTAGAAGAAAAAATTCTGGAAGTTTCTGCACTTCAGTTATCGTCAATAAGTATGCCTCGATGAATTCTCATAATCCTAATATATTGTTGCGCTTCTGAAACCAAGGTAGCCAAGGTCACCAAAAAAAAATCTTGTCTTCATTGATGTAGGCTTAATGACTCAACCTTGCTGGTATCTGAGTGCATGGCGAGGCTGTGTACAGCTGCCATCGAAACTATTTGAGACTTTCGTAGATGCGACCCAACCCTGTAACAGCCCCTTCAGGAAGTGGACCTTTCTTGATAGCTGCAATATTCTTCTCAACCTGCTCGATCTTGCTTGATCCGAATATTATGGCGTCCTCAGGCTTCAACTCAGAGTGGAACGCAAGCCATCGCAGAGCTGCTTCTGTTTTCGGAATTCCATGTGGCTTAAGTAACTCATCCATCGAACGAATAAGTGCGTGATACTTGGCCTGATCATACAGCCTGGCTTCGCCGGACATGATGTTGCCCTCTTCGAACCGCGTGCCCTCAACTTCTCCTGTGGTCAAGGCTCCAGACAAGAACCCGCTAGCATGTGGACTATGGGCGACAAATTGCATCCCGTGCTGACGGACGAGGTCGAGAGTTGGGCCCTCGTGCGTGCGGTCGATAAAATTATACCTCCCCTGGAAAACAGTTGGTTTCACATAATTCTTGTGCTCGGAGACATCAATGAACTCGGAAAGTAGTTTAGTTGGAAGATTGCAGACCCCAAACTGATCAATATTAATCAAACGACCCTGCTCGATCATTTGGGAGCAGAAAATTGACCTTCTCATATACTTGTCTCTTATATAGAGCATCGAATGCCGCTACCTGATCTTCTAGAGGAGTAGCCATATCTGGAACATGAGCGTAGAACACATGGATGCGTTGATTATCTCCAAATTGTAGTGACTCAGCACTCTCCATTGCGGACCTGGTAATCTTCTCAGGTTCCAGTGTGCCATCGAAGTTGCCGGTGAGGCTAGTCAACACCTTGGTATCAACGGCGAATCCCATTTGTGGGGCTCCATGTTGCCCGAGAAGGCGCTGTGACGCCCCAATGTCTGTGGGTGGGTAGGTTGCGGACGTATCAACCCGTGTGACACCACCTTCTTTCAAGGTGCGCAGGAGCTGGCTTACTGTCTCGTTCCCAACAATCTCATTGCCGAGGCCGCCGCAACCAAATATTAACTGCGGCGCTGCTGATGGCGTCATGATTGAGGTGAATTTGCAGAGACTACTTGACAGACTTGTAATAGTTGAGTACTTAGTTGTTGAAAGACAGGAAACGTGGGACAAGGAGGCTGTAAAGAATCAAGTTAACTCTATGCAAGTCTTGGATATATGCACTGATCGCCCTATGAAAAAATAAAAATAAAAACAAAAAATAAAGCCAAAAGATGAATTAATCGCAGCTGACCCATAGCAATTCGGCCTTATCCTGTGCATAATCCGAGCTCGGGCTTTGAGTGTGACGGCCCGAAATTCGGGCCGTGACGCATTGGGAAAGCCGGAGCAAACCTCATTGGTTCAAGTGCTCCTGCAAGCTAATTCCTTCCCATCCTGTAGAACACTACTATTAGCTCCCGAGAATAGTACTCGAAAGAAGAGTTAACATACAGCCAAGATCAGCAGTGTGGGAACAACCCTTGGAAGGGAGGAGAAGGGAAAGAACTGCGACTTTATATAGGTAAAAAGTAAGCCGCAAAAAGACGGGAATATATGGCGTTGCTATTTCACAAAGTCTCTAAGAATATTTCCAACAAGAATTGCGCAATTGAGTTGAATCAAAATGGCGATTAAAGCTTACCAGGACGACTGGCTCGAGGCGAAGACATTAGCTCTGATACGACAAGCTTGGGGAGGCTATGACAAAGACTCTGGCGCTGGTTTCATGACCTGCGCAATCTACGACACTGCATGGATCTCTGTGATAGTGAAGAAGAATGCTGGCAAGAGGTCATGGCTTTTCCCCCAGTCCTTTGACTACCTAGTCCACACTCAATCTGATAATGGCAGCTGGGGGCAGAGCAAAAGGGCATCACAGATTGATGTTATTCTGGACACTGCAGCCTCCCTTTTGTCCCTCCGAAGACACCTAAAAGAGCCGCTTAACACGACGGCCTACTCGATCTTAGGGCTTGAGGAACGTATTGCCAAAGCAACGCAATCATTGGGCACGCAGCTCAATCATTGGGATGTTGCGGCGACGACCCATGTCGGCTTCGAAATTATTGTACCGACCATCCTGGAACTTTTAAGACTGGAGGACCCGTCAATGATCTTCGAATTTGGAGGGAAAAAGACATTAGAGCACATTCACAATGTTAAGATGGCCCGCTTTATACCTGAATCTCTGTATGGCTATCAGCCTTCGTCGGCAATCCATTCACTCGAAGCTTTCACAGGAATGTTGGATTTTGACAGGATAAATCACCATAAGGCTAGAGGTTCCATGATGGAATCTCCGTCTGCCACAGCAGCGTATCTCATGCATTGTACAACCTGGGATGATGAAGCGGAAGCATATTTGCGTAATATCGTTGAAAAAAGCTCCGGCAAGGGTACAGGTGCAGTTCCGAGTGCATTCCCTTCGATGTATTTTGAATACAGCTGGGTATGTGCAGCAGGTTCTTCATCAATGACTAACTCTGTTGACTTGAGTCTAGGTGCTGTCTACCTTGCTACGCGCTGGCTTTTCACTTTCAGTGGGCGATTCACCTGCGATGGACGGGATGATAGAGATTCTTGAACAAGCGTTTGTAAATGGTGGTGGCATCATCGGTTTTGGTAACTTATTTCCTTGTCGTGATTACCCTTGGTCAGTTATGATCTAACCCTCATTCTTCATAGCACCTGGCTTTCCAGCAGATATGGATGACACGGCCAAGTGCATAACATGCTTGAGAAGACTAGGGAAAATAGCAAGTCCAGACGCGATGATAAAGTACTTCGAGACGAAAACACACTTCCGAACATATAACTCAGAACGAAACCCAAGCTTGACTGCGAATTGCAATGTTCTCGTAGCATTTCTGGAACAGCCGGACGTCTCACAATATTCGGTTCAAATTCTCAAGCTTGTCACATATTTGTGTGACTGCTGGTGGGAGAGCGACAAATTTGTCAAGGATAAATGGGTAAAGTCCCCCAAAATTCCAAAATCCTAAGGATTGTTTTCTAATATAAAATTTCCTCAGAACTTAAGTTCTTTATATCCTTCGCTTCTTATTGTGCAATCATTGATGGATCTTCTCGTTCAGATCCGAAAGGGAACTCTGGTCCCTCTGAGCCAAGATATGGAGGCTCGAGTGCTCATTACTCTTTTCCAAGCCTGTATGAGAGCTTTGATGTGGGATCCAGACACTACATCCATTGAGGAAACCGCTTACAGAGTTCTCATTCTTTGCGAAGCTCGGAAACTGCCTTCCTTCGCGGGCATCAGCCATCATATCGACGAGTGTATTAAAAGTCAGATATCTTGCCTTGCTCAAGGTGAGGAGTCGCAGCTATCATCTGATACAAACAAAGTATGGGTCGAGAAGGTAAGCTACGGCTCGCCGCTGCTCACCCAAAGCTACAGGCTGGCTGCTCTTAAGGCAGCGGAATCTAAGCCGATTCCACTCGTACTAGAATCCATTTCTCAGTCCGTTAAAAGCCTCAACAAAGGACAAAAGTATTTGGAACTGATCAAAGCAACGCCCTTGTTCGCCACAACCCCCGAATGGCAACTGAAAGCATCAATAGCCGAGGCTTTTCTATTCCAGCCCCTGCTACGGCAGCGACGTTTAGAAATATTCCCCAGAACCCATATGGAGCCAGATAAATATTTTGATCTAATATCCTTGACATGGACGACTTGCAACAATAGGTTGAGCGCATTTGCGTCAACTGAGAATTCATTTACGAAATGATGGTTATTTCTTTCCTTGACTATCAAGTGGACGAATTCATGGAAGGTGTAGTCGCTTTGGAGTTTAAAGACGAAATGGATGTCTTGCGCAGATTGATCGACGAGATTTTAATGGCCGTGTATGGAGCAAATACGCCTTGTTTTTCCAATGGAAACTCATTTCTCCAAGGTCAGATCCCAGCGGCCAGAGTCCATGCTGGAGCATTCGCGACATCATGTGACCCTGGTCATGAGCCCCTCAGGAGACCTTATGAACTCAGTGACAAGAAGCATCAAGTGCTCAAGACCTTGGAAGATCTTGTGTCATACATTGTGCGACACTCCGCCGTCAAGTCAGCTAGCTTGTGGGATCGTAGGTCGGTCTTACAAGTGCTTCGAATCTTTCTTCATGCGCAAGTTACGCAACTAGAGGACAATCACCGCCTGAGCGAACTCCATTCATTGAGAGCACATCAGCAAGTGGACGATTTCGAGCTATTGCCCGGTACACATGGTATCAGCAGAGACAGCTACTTCCGCTGGCTTCACACCACCTCGGGAGATCACTCATCTTGTCCATATTCGTTCGCCTTCGCCAGCTGTCCGTGGAGCGCGAATTTGGGAGGTACCGAAACGTTCCCTTCGACCCGAGCCAAGTACCTCGCAGCTGCAGGGTGTCAACACCTCGCTGCCTTGTGCCGTATGTACAATGATTATGGATCCATTGCTCGTGATACAGCAGAGGCCAACCTGAATTCGATCAACTTTCCGGAGTTTTGGGTGACTCAAAACCCTTCTATGATGGGTTGGATGTTTCAATTCAAAAAGAAAACCTCTTTGAACTGGCAAAACTAGAGAGGGGTTGGCTTGAGAGTGTGAAGAGCCGTCTGGATGATGAGCTACAGGAGCTTGGCAGGACTCGTGATACTGAGATTTGGACCATGTTTTACGATGTCACTGATCTTTACGGGCAGATATACATCGTCAAAGATTCTCCCCGCGAAAGCGCAAGCGTCAAGAGGAGGACACTGCGTTGGCGCAATGAGCTCTTCCACAGCGTCAAGAAAGAAACTTGAGTTACGGTAGAGTCTACTGCAGCTTTACTCAATTTTTCCAGTAGAACGACACATCATAAGTATATTCTAGCCTTTCATAAAGGATTATGGCCTTTGAGAAGCCGCTCTGAAAGGTTCTGAACCATTTCTACTTGTACCTGCCATCGATTCGAGACTGATATTGCGTCCAATCTTTCTAGTATTATCTTCACCCGTGAGACACGAAAATGAAGGAGACTCTTCTGAATATGGACTATCTCCTCGTCACTCATATCCCCCTCTTCCATTTGGAATTTATGGTTCGGTCTAACACCCGAAGTCAAGATATTATGAGGTGGCTGCTTGTGCCTTCGGCCGCAGTGGGAAGGTTCAAAGAGCGGTATACGCGGTAAACCCTCATCCTCGCCATCACTCCAAGCTTCAAGAAGCCTGGCTGTAGAGAAAATGCTGGTGAGCAGCCTGTCCGCTATGGAAACCATTAACACACCGTGTTTGGATTGAATGTGGGGCGCATCTTGGTTCAGCCATTTTTCGAAACAATTCAGAGCCGTCCGCTGGCACACACATTGATCCTTGAAAGGCACTGGCGGTGGCGTGCCTGGATTTGATGCGTTTGCGAGGGAGGTCTTGAAAGAGTCTATATGTCTCGCCCAACCTATGCGCACCTCGACAGCTTCATAAACGTCGAGCATTTCTGAACATAGACAGTTTGAACGACTTGAGCTTGAAACAACACTGAGTGGACTTGACCAGCCGTCGAAAGCAGCTTCAGCCTCCCCATGAAAATGTGTGTGATCTCCAGATGGGCTGGCATTCGCGGGCGACGAGGCGTTGCCAGGTAAAACCGTCGTGCTACTGGTTTGTGATGTTTCGAAGAGCCGAACATCCAAGTCATCATCATTGTACTGTTCATCGAATGACATGATGGACTGATTGACGTCAAAGTCCATCATATCCAGCACATTGGGGCTTGCCAGATCATCGTTGGGAGCAACAACAGGATCGCTTTGTGGGGGCTCTATGGACCCCTCCAATAGCGTGGGAATGTTTTCCTCGGGGAGTATTATGATCGTTTCGGCTCGTTTAAATCCTTTTTGTGGACTTATAAGTCGTTTTGGGGCCATTCCCCTCCCTGTTTGATGAGAGCTGTTGTAGGAACAAGGTAAATGCTTTTCTAGACATCGCTGGCATCCATGCTTCTCGCCCGTGCATTTAACCTGCGATCCAATATGCGTCAGATATTGTTCCCTGTCACGAATCTGCCACTTCAGGACGAGAGATGATAAACCTTCTTGGACCTGCAGTAAGCACAAGCCAATCGAGAAATTCGATATTTTGGTGTGTCTGAAGAAGTGGTTGCAGATGCAAGAACGAATCGACCCTGCCCTCCTTCCGAATGAATTTGGGTAAGCGTGTTAAACATGGTGCTGAAACAGCTGGGCAGGGCTCAAACAGGGACCGATCGTTGGAGCGCGGTTCGTTGTCCTTGGAGGTCACTCTTCAAGATTGGCGACGTACTGACAAAAGTCATTTGCGAGGGCGAAATTCAAAATGGTCCCCATCAATCTTTCGACCTCAAGTCCGTCGTCTTGCTGCGTATTTAAAATTCTGGGTATCATTGTTTATGGAGAAATTGTTGGCAGTAGTACTCGCCCATTCAAAAGCAGTGCGACGCGACAAACCAGTATCCTACCACTAGGAAATACCTTCCAATCTGAATAGATGGGACTTCAGTACGTTACGCCCAACCCGGCGCGAAGCTAAATGGCTGGGGTTAATGCAGCAACGCCCGTCCGTGCAAGCTGGAAGGTCCCTTGCTGTTTGGCAGATTCTCGCACAGCATCTCCCTGCGAGAGCAACGACAATCATAACCTTATTGTGCAACTACCAAAAGGGAGAAAAGAACATGACATGTTACAGTGTGCTTACGGGATTGTATGCCAGGGACTTTTGTCCGTTGGCACCTTGACTTCCTTTGTCCAAAGCCAACAGCATGCTGATCTTACCAGGTATTCGGACATGCTGACGCACGTAAGCGTGAGGTGTCAGATCCTTCGCAACTCAGCAGGGTTCAAGGTGGTATTGTCGGACGTACAAATTGGTAACCTGCAACTTCATAATGCGACTCTACACGGCACGGCATGGTATGCTGCTGCTTTGGGGTGCTGTTGTGTTTCACTTGGTAGTTACATTCGGCGAACCAGATGCCAATACAAGCACGTCCATATCTGCCTCCGTATGCACTCCTCGCATGACACCCAACACTTCTTATCCAAGAAGCGGACTCGGTCCGACCCGATCAATGATATCGTTGTGACTGGTGGCGGTATAACCCAGTGGCTGAAAGGGATAACGCTGGTTCGTTCATCCCCAACTTATTTTTGCAGCTGTTGTGCGTAGGATGTGGCTGCAGTTCGCCATCTGTGCGGGTGTAACTAGGATTATTCCGGCCGCACAAGGATCAGCCTGTCCCGTAGTTTATATCAATAAGTATCTTAAAGGAGGAGGTAACGTGATGTGCCTGTGGGATAGCTTCGAGTGATAAGGTAGTTGTCAGATTCTAAAATCCCCACCGTTCCATGCAAGTTCAGTCTACAAAGGCATTTTCTCTCCATTGGCGCTAATAAAGTGTGGGGTATGCGATACTTCGCTCTGGGCCCCTTTTCCAAGTCGGCTGAGTTCTTACGCCGATAAGAAGCGATTTCCTCACCATGGCGCCTGTCGGAACCATCACAAATGGCACGTATCTGGGTATTGGCATCTTCATGATAGTCCTAACTGTGCCATTTGTGCTAGCGCGCACAGTCATATCTATCCGGCAATACAAGGGGCTGCTACCAGATGATTGTTAGCTTTCGCCGGTTCAACCACAAAAGAAGAAAATCAAGGCTGACAAAACCCAGAAGGGCTCACCTATCTGGGCTATATAATCATGGTTGGGCTTTACACTTTTAACGAATTCAAATATAAGAGTAAGTGGTACTTCCATCAAATGCGAGTTTGTCACTGCTGACGGTCATCTTGCCATGTAGAGTTGCTGGATCCAACAACAATCGACTTGACCGATCAGACAAAGGTACCGTTCCGTTCCCGCACTTCTACTCGCCCAGCGCTGACTCTGATACTGAATCACTTCCTAGACTGGCCTGGCCATTCCAATAGTGGCTGCTTTTTCGCTGTGGACATCCAAAGCCCCGATTCTTATGGTCTATATTAGAATCTTCGGTGTCCAGGCGTGGTGCGGTGGGCTTGTCACATCGTACTTATTGTTTCCGCACTTGGGAACATTGCCTCCTTCATTCCTGCGATCATCAAGTGTCGCCCTCTCGATACGCCTCATACTCCTGAGAAATGGGTAGAGTGTAGCGAATCAAACTTCACTGGCAGCGCCGTGGCTGGTGTTGTGTCTGTTGTGGTTGATTTGTGTATACTCATTTTCCCTTTGCGCCCGATATACTTGCTCAACCTCTCAACAAGGAGAAAGATCGGTCTTGGCATTGTCTTTTGCTCGTGAATCTTGTAAGTTGATCGCACAACACCGTTGCAAATCTCCATAGTGGAAGTTGGTCGTGCTAAAGGAATCTTCATCCAGCGGCCTTTTGGCGTCAATTCTGTCGCTTGTCTACAAAATTCAATTATTCCATGGAAAACTTGCAAACCTCGGAAGTGTTCTTGCAACCATGCTGCTCCAGTGAGTCACTGAGTGTCCTCTCAAACTCCCTATTTGGTCTAATGCTGCTCGTTAGATTAGTTGAAAGCGCGATTGCACTTATCGTTGGCTGCGTTCCAGCAGCCTCAGGATTTTGGTATGGATTTATCAAAACATCAGGAGTTTGGGGCTCTATCGCATCTTTTGGAACACGACTTGTTTCGAATATTGTCACTGTTACAACAAAAAGCAACTCAAAGTCCATCTCTCAGTATCGTGACGAGAATTATGACACGGCACGACTACATTCGATACGCTCTCGTGGCAACAATGACACTTACATTCTCATGGACAGCTCGAGCCTAGCAGAGCATGGGACTCCTAAATCACATAGATGATCATGTGAACTGGGTAAAAGTCCTTAGATATGGCAGGGTTCGTAGGCCTACCCAAACCAGACGCAGTTGGTGAATTTATTAACAGAATATTCAATTCTCAGTCATTTATGCCTCACGATAGACCCTCGTAATTGCTGATTGCGGAATTGACTGCTTCAAATTTATAGATCAATGGTACCGCAGGCAACCTTCATCATACAAGTAACTAAGCAATCACAGGTGACTACTAGATGATCGATGAAATGCTCGCCTAAGCCAAGAGCGCCATCCCCTCAACCTAGCCCGCACCCAGCAGGTCTTCAATTTTACTTTGTCTTGTAATTTCTTTTCTTCGTTGAACTTCCCAGGAACTGAGGTCTTGACATTCCCTCATAAATGGCGAGGGGTAACGGACTTTCGAGGCATAATTTGCCATGAGTTGTCTGTCTGTAGGAATGGAAACAAACCCGAAGCAGCGTCTTGATTCACATTCGAGAAGGAGCAATACAAGCCTTAATCATCTTTAGATCAGCTTGTTTAAACCGTTCTAGTCTCCTAGTTCACAGATATCGTGCTTAAATCGAGCTCGGCTTACGGTTGTGGTCAGCTAACCGGGACGTAGTATTTCTCTTCAGAGACTACACTAGCCAATCCAAGGTTTGTCGGTTGTTGCATGGTGGCAGAGTCAGTGGCGAAAAGGGGAGAGGGAGGGTTTCTCAAGCCTTTGATCAGGTTCCCCTACTTAACAAATGATACTCCTGGCCGGAGCAAATCTTGCTTTGCGGGAAAATCCAGGGGGGTGGGGTATGGGACAATGATATCCAGTTTCCACCGTCATAGAAGCACGGCATCTACTGGGTTCGACAAAGATAGAGCCCTTGAAATCGATACCATGTGCCAAAATGCCCATAGTCTTGCTACATAATCCTCATATTTCTAGCTACGTTCAAGCCCCAGACGTTTTAAATCGGGTCTTCAAGCTCGTTACCAAATTAAACGTTTATCTTGAGTCATATATACAGGCAGCTAGATGCAAAGTATATCTCATCAGCATCCAGTTCTGCCCAGCACTAGAATGAATGATATGAGAAGGGGCCTCCGCATGCTTTTGTCAAGGCTGGCGTAGACTCTGCCCTTAGCAATGACATTTGCTGTGGCTAAATCAATCCAGTATATGCACCTTCTTCGAAGCACTTCGGCAAAAGCCCTGCGCAGCTGGATCAAGACACATTGTATAATTCTTAAAGACGCACTTATAATGAGAGCTGACTGTTTTTCTCCATTAGTCAAGTCTCATCCGGCACGATCGCGATCAACCCGGTTCTTTCCAAGACATGTTTTCCCAGGATGACACTTTCTGCCGCATTTTCATTGGATTTATCCATCCCCGTTAACACTTTTGGCCCACGTGCTGTTCAATGAAATACGAGCTTATCTAGGACAAACAAAGAGGGACGGAGTAAAAAGCACCTTGCTGCGCCTCGATGGATGGAGAAGAGAAACAGAAAAGGGGAAACAGAGAAGTAAGGGTTGACTGACTTTTTGTCTGTCGGGAGATGATCGACAGCACATGATTGACAGACTATATGGCTCCTTATATCGTCTGTTACGGTATTTTCTAAAGTAGTATCTCCAAAATATGATACCAGGCCGCGCGAGTGCTAGACTCCATTCAAAAGCTATTCAAGTTACCAGATGAAAGTTCAATCATTCAGTATAAACCGTTTGACCGAGCAGGGTAATATCCGGTCCTACATCATGGAAATTGTCACCTTGAAACTTTCCGATGATGAGTCCTTTCCCCCGCCGCCCATGCACATTGTGCTGGTAGTCAAAGTGTCGTCTTGTCCTCAACTCATCGATACATGTAGTGAGACGAGACACATCGAAATATGCAAGGTATGTGGCGACTTCTGCCTTCCTGGCTTGGGCGGGTCGGTCAAGGCCGATGTTGTATTTCGAGTCTCATTCGTGGTGAGGGGAGACTAACTGGAGGTACTTTCACGAGTACTTACACCGGAAAGGTTTGAAGCAGGAGTGAAACCCCAACTTTGTCGTTTTCGTGTCATTGACCCTTGGCTTCTAGTGGCCAAAGATGAAGCGGCCACGTCACCGCAGAGCTGATGCATGAGCCAAAAAAACCTCAAAAATCAATCAATGTTGCAGAGCGGGCTTTTTAAAGGTCGCCATACCATTTGTTGGTTAGGAAGAGATACATGTGATACATAGAATCTCCTAGTGAAAGCCAGCCTTACCTATTAGGTGGTCCTTTGAATTCGGCGAAGTGCTGCCATGAAATAGTCACGAGAACGAGGGATAGATGTATGCTGTTCTTGTAATCTGTTTCAGACACAATCCAGTTCTTGTCGCCAATCGGCCATCTTTAATATGCAAGCCATGGCTAGCGAGAACTCGTGTCGATCATCCAAAACATGGTTAGGAAGGACTTGTGTCCCGAGTAAACTAAGCGAACTGATTTCAATCGGATGTTCACTCTGGAAGGCAAACCAATGTAACGGCAAGCAGGCTCAAAATAAATCACCGCAAGTTCATATTCTTTGTATCTGTCCAAGCTCGGTTCCAACGCACAATCTATCAAATCTACGCATCTTCTGTTACAGAAATGCATGCCCATATCCTCATTCCCTTGTCTCCTTGCTCTGGCCTCTGCGCTGCCAGATGCCTCTAAGCTGGCAAGAGCTATTGTTTTCCAAGATGTGAACTATCAAGGTGGCCTGAAAACTTTGTCTGTGGACGGAACTTGCACTACGCTCCAGGGTACCCTGTGAGTTAATCATTCGTAGACTGGTGGAGAATGCTGATTATGTCTTGCCAATTATGAGCATGCCTAGTCTATTATTATTCCCCCTCATGCTCACTGCAAGTTCTACTTGTGAGTAAATAAGATCATGCTATTTATCTAAGTATAACCTTTCAAAACAAGGCCAATAGTTGTAAGGATTGGCTGAAGGACTTTACTGGATTCGTTCCGAACACTGGGTATCGGGGCACCCGGTTGAATTCTATTCGGTGCCTTGCAGGCCAAGGTCCTCTCCAATCAGCTAGTTTATTAGGAGAACAGAAGTGACAGCCAATATCTGAGCTGAGTTCCTCGAAAAATGCTTTTCCCAGATTATCTTATAACCTGCCTGTAGTTGACTTCATCTGGGCGCGCCTTTGCGAAATTCGAGGGGACAGAAACCGGAAAAGCGCCGTCAAAATGTCATAATCCGGCAGCAGACCAGGTGTATGGCTAGCAGCGGAATGAAAAATTCAGGTGGAAGAGAGATTGCAGTCTCCGTCTTTTTTTCCAGTGGCTTTCACACAGGAGACGGCATATGGGACCAATGAACCTAGCATGCAAACCGCCTGTAATCATTGTTCAGCAACAGCGGGGACTAAATTCGGAGCTTTCCGGTAATATTAGCAGTGATCCAGAACTTGCCTAGTATTTAGCAATGCTCGCGACAATCATATTCGTAGAGGATACATTGTCAACTCTAATTTCGTCACTCGCAAAACTGGATCATAGGTACCCAGATCTCCTGAGTTGTCTAGATGTGATTCTGCCCACGAAGCTCTTCTTGCCCACGGCCCCAACCCATTTTTCATGTCCGTGAGACCCAGCGAGATGAGTTGATATTCTACGAAGTATTACCTCAGCTCGCCCAACCCACACTTCTGCCACATGGTCTCCCAATCGCCCTTCATAGTTGTGATTCGTCCAAAAATACCGCCTTTCCCATCTCCAAACGGCCAAGCAATGTTGGGTAGCATCCAGCCCATAGGATTTTGAGTGGCCAAGCGGACAAAAACCAGTTTGTCGTCCGAGAAGCCTTCGTTTGCGGCTTCGTCAACCTCCTTCCAACTAGACACCATTCCCCAACCATGCGTCGGGTTTGTACGCGGGATTTGTACGATGCTGGCAGAGTGGCGATCAAAGTGTCGAATCTGCTCGCGCGTATGAGTTGGAGTGCGCAACGCGTGGAGCCGTTTGCGAATGAAGATGGCAATGTTAGCCAAAGATATGTCCACAAGCTCTGCAGATGTTGGCAGCGGAAACCAGCCTGGCGTATTCAGATTGTGGAGGTACGGCTCCGGCAGACTACCTTCAGGAAATGCGAATGCCATGTGGTAAACATGATAAAAGTCGAACGGCTTGTCCATGTCAATGGTCTTTGCCGAGTGAATATACAGCTTTCGAAAGACGATTAGCGAATAGATTCTTGTAATTAGTTTTGCGAAACGGTAGCGCGTTCTTACTTTGATCATCATGGCACAGAAAATATCAAGCCGGCTTACAGGAAGACCAACATCATCTCCAGTCAAAGAGCTCAGAGCATCATCTCGGTGCTTCTGCAGAACTCCGCCCGGTACATGGATGTATGTTTCAAATATACCTTTTGCCACGAGCTTCTTTGTCTCCGAAGCGAATGACCAAAACTCAGATAGAGTATAGCGAGACCCTTTTCCAGGCCTCTCATCTTCTTTGATAACATCGTTCCCAGCAATAGGCTCGAGTAAGGATAACAGGTCTGGATGGGGGTTACCTTTCCTAGATGGAACATTCTCCTCGCGATACAGTTGGCCCAGCATCTTGATAATGGCGGCTACTCCGGTTGCATCCATCAAAATGTGCGGAATGACGACACCTACAAGAGTATGGCCTGTATCCTTGTCGCCCAGCAGCGTCACACGAATTGTGATGGCAGGAGTGTGGGCCCATCCCAGCCAGTTGATCGATGGACTGTCAAAGCTGAAGGCATCTTGCGCATCCAAAGAATCGACAGTCCCAAGAGGTGAGATCCGACAGCCTGATAAGTCTACCTTTGCTCCTTCTGCAGCCGGCGCAAAAACATCGGCAAGGCCTTTGTCGGGGTTCTCACGGCATTTGAAATTCCAAGCCGGCTGTGTCGCCGGAGGACACCACCATTTGCCAAACTGAAAACTTGATCATTAGCTTAGTCGGCCATGTTTGGGAGTATTTCAGGCGCACCGAGAGTAATTTTCTTTTGGGGTACACGTTGAGCTCCGGGTATACAGTGATGAGGTTTTCAGTTGCATCCCGGAGGCGAGCAACGTTGAGGTGACCGGCAAAGATGAGACCGGCGTGAATGATGACCTCCTTCGGCATATGATCCGACCCCGTCACAGGCCGAATGGAGGAATCCATCGTTGGTTAGATTTGGAAAATGATATATGTAGAGGGGTCGAGTTTGGTCCCTGGTGGATGGCGACAGGCGTTTCGATGAATTGATGTTTTGTTGGCTCAATTGTCAGCACTAATAACGTGATCTAAGCTCAAAATGTGAAACCGAAATCCCATGTTACAGCGGTACCGAGGATAAGCCTTACATTTTCAACCGCCGCATGGCGCTGGCAACTTGATACAGGTATTTGTATCCAGTAAGCTAATAATCAGTGTTCAAAATCCCCATCGCATCTGTCACAGACTCATAAGATCTTTCTCGCCCGCCCGCCAAGTTCCTATTCGTGGTCTGAACCACGATGCGCTTATATGTAGTTAATGCTGGTGAGCCACTATCTGTCACTTGAAGCACAAAGTGATGTGCCATACCCCTGAGCATTGCTTTTCCCGTCACCCTGTTTACGGCGCTCCACTCGACTGGAGGCAGCACGACCTTGACAACCCTGCCACCATCTTCATTTGTGGATTGGATTTCTATATCTTGGACATGCCAGTGGATATCCTCGTGTGCACGGCTGATGTCTTTGTAATGAAACCACTGGAAGCTTAGGTAATCGCCGTCAGGATCGTGGGGCCTAATATAGAGATGGGGCCCCATCTCTATAAAATTTCATAGGACCTATCTCTATTATATAAGCATTAATAGCCTTAATCCCTTTTTTAGGGCAATAGGGATTTAATAAGGCTAGTATTTAAATAGAAATTATAATAAATATATAGCCTAACTTAATTATAGAATCTTTTTTAGATAATTATTTCCTACTTAAAGAGATATATAAAATCTATAAGGCTCTATTAATTAGTATTAATATATAGATAGTAGATTAGGGGTATATTTTTATAATAAGATAATC
>PXOD01000133.1:0-76775 GCA_003012165.1 Paramyrothecium roridum | reverse complement strand
AAACTGAGGTTAAAGTAAGCAGTCGTGAATGCCTCATATTTGAGTATTTCTTGAATTTTTGACAATACCAGCGATGCTGCCTCGTTAAGGCTCTGCAGGAGATCCGTAGTTTAGCAGTCTTGACACTTATACCACCATTTTGACGTCGGAAGTTCTGATCACTATCTCATGCATCGAGTGAAAGTCGAATTCAACCCAACAGTTCCTTAAGCATCGATATCGCAGACCTACCTATGCATATCTTCTCGTGCTATGTTCGCCGAAGATTTAGGGTTTCTAGCTTCTAAAGGACTGAGAACTGAGATAGTCTACAATATCAATGGCCGATTGTTCTATGCATGCAACGAGCCGCTTGGAGGTTGTCCAGATACTGATCCGCCTAGTCTGTGTCTGGGGCAAGTCTTCAACTGCGACTCGACCACATCGTTCTTCATTATTATCGCGAGTAGAATTTTACATCAATCACCTCACTTCTTGCTACCGTCTAACTTT
Source organism: Paramyrothecium roridum (assembly GCA_003012165.1). Taxonomy (NCBI): domain Eukaryota; kingdom Fungi; phylum Ascomycota; class Sordariomycetes; order Hypocreales; family Stachybotryaceae; genus Paramyrothecium; species Paramyrothecium roridum. Next base: position 76,283 of record PXOD01000133.1, on the reverse strand, counting down.
CTCGAATAAATTAAATCAGGCGACGGCTTGGTGACTGTTCCATTGCGAACACCTCGAGATGCAGGAGTGCAAGAGCAACCTGATTGCTTCATTCTGCAACGCCAAAGTTGTAAACCCTGTCGGCCGGGTACCTGTTGATAATGCTAGCGCACTAGCCTCAAGCCGCACTGTTGGGGGTGAGATATTGTGCGTAATTATCGACCTGCAGCCAATGCATCAGTTGGTCATTTATTGACAAGTCGAACTGTTTACTTCATGAACCAAATACCACCCTAATACTGGGCTCATCGGTGGTACTCCGCATCATCCTTGAGGCTGCCAATTTTCGAAGTAGATTGATCTATTAACCGTTGCATTGCGCACAAGTTGACACCGGCGAAAACAGGTCACATTACAGATTTTATACCTTCGTCCTCTCATGCTTTTGTGAGAACAATTCCGAAGAAGTTTGTATATTGCGTGCGTATGCCAGCTTGTAGTCTGTCCAGGAACGGCCAGAGCTTCGGAGAGCGCCAAAATAGACTTACTGATATAATTGCAATACCAAACCATACTCTGAACCGTGGGGCCGGACCGTTGGGCATGAGAGACAGGGAATAAATAAGTCCAAAATTTTTTTGGTGATTCAGTTATTTATGGATACTTTATAAAGTATCTAAACATGTTTGCGGGAATTGTATACTGCAACGTAGTCTACCTCATATGTCCCGCCGGATTTCGTGCTGTTGAGAGGCGTCCTACCGCCATAAACACCGTCGGGAAATCCTCCACCCATGGCCATGTTGAGCAGTAGGAAGTGTGGACGGTGCACAGTTTGTGTCCATACCTCCTCACCAAGTTGTGTTTGATTGACTTCGTGGTACTGTATGCCATCTACGAGCCACTTGATGGATTCCGGTTCGGCTGATCTGTCAACCTCAACGCCATAAGTGTGATAGTACCCTGAGCAAGACTTGTCTGGACACGGCCGGCTGTCGCCAAGGCCGCTTGGCTCATTGCATATGCCTCCTGGATTCGTTCCACAATGAAGGACACCCCAAACACGATCGAGATTGTTGACGTTTTCCATGATGTCTATCTCTCCCACAGAAGGCCAATTCCTACATATTTTAGTTAAGGGAAACTTGGGTCAGAGATCTGGTATCGCCTTACCAGTAGTTACCGCGGAACTCAGTGCCAAGGGTCCAAAACGCAGCCCAATAGCCAATGCCAGCCTCTCCGAGGTTCGGAAGCTTGAGCCTTGCCTGGATTCGCATCTTACCCCCCGGCTGGGCCATAAAGTCCGATCTCTGAGTTTCGATTCGAGAAGAAGTCCATGTCCCGTCAGAGCCTCTAAGGGCTGTGATCTGAAGCCGACCCTTTCCATTGACTCGAACGTTTTCGGTACGGTTTGTGTAAGTCTGGATTTCCCATGTACCCCATGCCGGTGGACCGCCGGGGTAACTTGTTCCGACATCAATGATCCATTTGGAGGGATCTGGTAGAGTGTTTCGGTGGCCATTGAATTCATCGCTCCAGGTGAGCGAAAAACCAGGTATTTTGGGCACGTTGGCCTGAACCCCCTGCAGCATGAGGAAACCAAGCACGGCCGTGAGTGGGCCCATCATCTTGAGTGATCGTAGTGGGATTGTGGCCAGAATGACAACTTAAATATTTGCTAATTGGATTCTCAGGTAAAGACTGACAAAAAGTAGTATAAAGGAATGAAATGGCAGCGCTCTGCTGGAATGAATGATGGAAGGAAACGGGACTGCTTCCGGTAATGAACGTATTTAATCACGACAGGGGGCAAGCAGGGCTGCTAGCAAGGAATATCGGCAAATTCGGATGATTCTGGGCTCCATCGTAGAATTTATACTGCCGCTCATACAATTGAGGATGTTGCCCCTTTGGAAGAATCGGGACGCGCTACTAGATTGCGCAATCTAATTTCCTTTCGATTACAAAATGGTGCACTGCTGTGCCTCAGTAAAAACTCTATTGCAGTCAATTTATTGACGCCGAATCCCACCCTAACGTTGCCCATAATTAGGGGTGCATAGCTTTGTGCCATGATGGTGGTGGTTGATTGGATACCGCGCCGCCCAAGTAATATAAATCCCTGCCATTGGCGAAACTGTATTTTTCCACCCAATCCCGATACTCCCTGAATCTCTCCGTTCAGAACACAGGGACGATACTGCTCAGGGCGTCCAAACTCGGTCCATTTCCGATTCAATTCATTTTCTCCCGGATCCACGCTTGTGAGCTGAGTTCTAAAGAATGTTTACTGAACATGCGTTTACTGTTCACTAAACATTGGAGTTCAGTCATAAAGAAATTGCACCGAGCAAGCTTGTTACGGGGACTTGCGCAGAATGCACTTGGCCTTGAGGCGAGCCTTCGTCATCCTGAACTTTCTGGCATTTGAATTTGGAACGCAGTAGTACCCATACATGTACCAACTCACTGTTTGTTTATCGCAATGTTTCTAGACCAAGAAGCCGGTGACGCAGACTATATTCTCGTGTCAGGTAAGTTAGCGCGCGGCAACCGCCGTTCGCTGGGGCGATGAGTTTTACTTCGCAATTTGAGTAGGTTTGATTGTCCAGTGACTTCTTCGACGTAGAGAAGTTCGCATCTAACCGACGGCTGGCGCCATATGGATCACGTAGCAGGACTCCACGACTAAGACGCAGCGGTGCACAGTGCAGTAACTGCCCACCGGCGGCTTTTACCGCCAGAGCACTGAGGACAACCGGCCTCAGCCGAAGTTCAGGGGCGGTTCAAGCCCTCAAGGCCAGTGGGCTATAAGAGAGCACTGCTCCCTTGAAGACAGAGATCGTCAGAGTTTAATCTCCGTGGAAGTCAAGTCTACAGCGCCATCGGGCTTGGTTGACAGGTGAAGACAGGACTCGCGAAAGATGACGCGTCCAAGGCGTTACATGATACTGGCTTGATGGCAGCGTCGCACTTGCTGATGGTGTTGTCCTTTTGTCGTTGCACTTAGTCAACAAAAGTTTTGCATGAGGCTTGCCTACAATAATTTTGAATATGCATTATTTTTTCGATCAACAGGAAAGAGTACTTCTGAGGACCGTTTAAAAACTTTTCAAATATAAAATATTCGATTAGCACAGCATTTGCAGCCGTGCCTTTCTTGTTCAGTACTCAAATCAGTTATATCGTGGCTTGATGATGGTTGGGTTGTTGTGCGTAGCTAATCTCTACCATGACGGAACCATCTCCGTATTGCCTGATTCTTATTTCGTGATAAAATCTGGCAGTATGGATAGGCTTACTATCTTTATAGACTATTCTACTTTTTGTTGTAGTGTGTCTATAAACCACGGTAAGCTTCACTCCACCTGGCTGTTGCCTACGACACGTCAATGACAAAAGCGTTCCAGCGGCCAAGCCACTGAAGAATCGAGCAAAATTAATTGTCCCAGACCTCAGCAAGCAAGTATTGCTGGCCAGCCCACTGCTCCTTCACGGTAGACCAAATCTCAGATGGCGGCAGCACAAAGCCACCCTCTCGCGCGTTGAAGGGGCGTAACTCAAGCGTCCACGAATGAGTTGCGTTCAAGGCACCGTGATGGTAATCTCTTCCAGTGCCAGTCGAGAAGTATAGTACCTATGAGTATGGTGAGCTTAATGTGTATTTTGTAGCGAATGATGCGATAGAGGGTAGGGGCTCACCTCGCACGCCGGGCCGGTCGTGTAATTCTTGCCACTCTCAGCAAAAATGGCGCGTGCCACACCGGCGCCAACCTCCCTCATACGGGGAAGGGACGCAGGCAGGTCCTCAGGGCGGCAGCTCCAGCCCCAAGGAGTAAGGATGAGCTGCCCGTAGGAGTGCCAGTCAATGTAAGATCGAATGCCTTGTCCAGTTGCGGCGAGCTTCTTGGAGAGAGCGGACAGTGCAACATTCTCGGGCGTGTCGCCTGGGCAGCGGCCCTTGAATGTCTCCGAGCAAGGGTCGGGAGAGACGGCACCATCGGGGGGCTCGGCGTACCACTGGTAGTTCTGCTAGCAGTCAGCTGCGCTGTCACATTCGGTGAAGGGCCGAAGCTTTTTGTACCCAGTTGCGGTTCAAATCCGTGCCGAGACAAGTCGTGTTTCCGCGGGGTTGACGATTCTTTCTCCAGAGGCGGTTGTTGGTCTGTGTGTAAGAAAAGCCTGGGGACGATCAGCGAAAGAGCCACACACTGCTGGCTACGCAGAGAGCCAAACGAGCCCCGGAAAGATTTTGTGACATACCGTCAGGGTTATGGAAGGGGACGATCCAGAAATCATAGTGGTTGAGGAACGCCGTCACGTTCTTGTCGCCGGACTTGTAGCCATCTACGAGCTGGTAGGTCAGATACTCAACCACCATGGTGCTAATCCACTCTCGGGCATGAACTGTTCCATGCCAGTAGACGATGGGCTTCTCTGTGCTGCTGCCTTCGTCACCCCAAAGGTGGAATGCGTGGATGTCTCTGCCCTCATACGATTGACCGAGGTTGATCTTCTCCGAGTTTTCCGGGAAGGCAGCATGGATATCGTCCCACCAATCGAGATGGTCCGCGTAGGAGTGGTAAGAGTCGAACCAGCTCGGGTCAGGTAGGTCTCCACGCTTGTTCAAGCCTCGGCGGTAGTTGGAGGGAGCAGACTCAGCGCGGATCTGCGCGCCAAGGTCATTGCTCAACAAGCGAGCATGGACACCCATCTCCTCCTCGAACGCGCGGACCTTATTGGGAGGTACGACAAGCTCAATGGCACGAGGCGAGTGCGCAGAGGGGAAGTGGGCAAAGCGGGCCTCAATATTTTCAATCTCCTGCGCGCTGTCGGCCTCGATGCGGTAGATGTGATGACCGTCATAGGTCACGACGGGGTCACGCTCGACTGGACCGACGGGGCCTGAGCCGGAGGCCAAGGCCACCGAGGCCAGGGCCAAGGTGCTGACGGCGAACTTCATGAGGGAGAGGTGCAACGGCGGATGCTGGTGTTTCACAACTTCTTCGCCAACAAACCTGCTGAGCAAGCCGTCCGAAACGACTGCCCGATGGGCTACCTCAAGCCTTTATACTCTTGGATCGGGTAGTATCGGCGACCTCGCCATTAGGATTTTCCATGAGGAGATTCGTGAGGGGTACATTAGCGGTCTACGATTGCGTGAGCCAAGAGGCCAATTGATTGGGCTCGCGCGGTTTCGTGGTATTTACGATATGCAAGGAACTAGCCAAGCCGCTGTTGAGCCCCGCACTCCCTTTCAGAAGAGGAAGCTCGAAGGCAAGGTCAAGACTAACGAAACGGTGCAAGGATGCAGCGTCTGCTTTTGGTAGGTCAGATAACGTCGCATGCAGCATGTAGCCGATGGGAACGAATTTCGCTGTCGTAAGATCGCCAATCTGATCATCGCGTCCTAGCCTGATGGCTATGAGGCAGAAGTTCTCGTGCTACCCACATATTTCAATATCTGTTCATGGAAGATGCACGTATCAATTGGCAGAATCATGGTGTAGCTTACAATGTGCTTTTCCCTCGGCCTCGCAGTAAGGAAGTGGACTTCACGAATATTTCCCACGATCACCCCAGCATTTCTGAACTAATAACATGATGCCCAGAAAAGCAAGGATCTCTTCCGGCTGAGCCGCCGACCGAGTTGACCTTTGAGGCAGTCCAAGCGATTGGCATAAAACCAGGCACGGTTGGGCTAACTCATTGGCCATTATAGATCGATTAATTAGATAGAGCTTTAAGGAATTATTCATAGGAATCTAATAGAATACTTATAGAAACCTGAGAAAATACTTACAAAATTCTACTAAAAGATAATATTGAATCAGGACTATGGAAATCAACGTTTCAAGTAATCAGAGGGATCACTACGTATCATACTATTTAGTAGGAAAACTCTGATTTTGCAATGCATATCTCTTGTCCCTAATCACTACGCAGTCGCCAACTTACGAAAAAGAAACAGAAAGCAATCATGCGACTCATCCTTTTGGTTACACGGCGCCTGGATTTTCAGAGAAGCTTCATCTGCAGCAGTACGTCCGTGGACGTTCACTGCGGGATGTACTTGCGAGTTGTTAGCAGTTATTTGCATAGGAAATGTGTGGGATAGCCTGTGGCCCCAATTCACGAGTTGCGCTTGCCTGGATGGTGACATGAGAACGAAAGCAACGCACTGTTGCAAAAGGTCCAGCAATAGCACGAATAATCACCGGCCCAAGTCGCATGCAGGCGACTTATATTTGTCCTGCCACCACGTGTGAGAACTGCTCCAGGGCCGTTGCTCCCAGAACGGAGGGTTGCTTTGCGAAGAACGACAGTGGAAAAGAGTACAGACCACCTACCAGAATAAAATTCTAATGTAAGTTGCGAACCGAGTTGCATTTCATAAAATTTGGCAATACCCACTTCGAGACGTTTGTTGGCAAATGAAGAGTCATTCGTGCGGGCCCTACACTTGACGAGTCGAAAAGAATACTAATCTAATATGCCGCTCTTCCTATGCATATTTCTTAGACAATTCGCATAATTCAGCTTAGCTAGGCAGAAACAACAGCAACCTCAGATATAGAATGACTTGCCGAGACAAAGTTTTGAGCGCCATGCCTATGGCCCAGACCCTGTTTTGTCCCACGATTCTATCACAGTTCGAAATCTATGGCCCGCATCTCGCCGCGAGTACATGCTGATCTAGAGAGTTCTAGGGCTACTGTCAAAACCCTCTATCCCCAAGTGGCGCCATGCTTTACCTGCATCTCGGTGCTTCTGTGCCACGGCGCCTACCGAATGCTTCACATTCACACACGTCTCGAGCCTATTACAAGGCTACCACCCCGCAGGGTCCAACCTATGTAGACTTGTGGGAGATGACGTAAGTATAGTGTGATTAGATGAGACGGCTAGTTGGGCTTCCCATCTAATCAATGCATTCTCCCTATCCCTATTGCGACAAATGAAGGTAGGAAAACAAATTTCCTCCTGCCTTAAGCTCCAGAAATACGCATTATAAGTCGTCCGTATCATTAGATACTATTTAGAAAACACTAAAGCGCACTATATTTTACCTAGACAAGAAATTGGCAACCATTATTATCTCGGCCACCACAAATGTGCTTTGTTGGAGTGGGTGTGTGACCACCGCCACGACTCACCCTTTATGAGATGCGAGATACACCGCTAAATAGTCTGAATCAATGACTCTCCTCTCTGACATGCCGAGTCGAGAAATATATACAGTTGACGTATGCTTTAGCCCGCTCTTGGGCCTGCTAGTTGGCTTGCGAGGCCAACCAGGTACAACATAGGCTCTGAGTAGGCTATAAGAATCGACTGTCGACCGCTGTCCTAGGTTACAGCAATAGATATCCCTGCTTTCTTATCCATAATTCGATCAATACGAACCAACATGAAGTCAACCACTAGTCTCGTCTCTTTGGCATGCCTGCTCCACTCCGTTAGAGCAAATAACTCGGCTGTGCCTTCTGGAGTAAGTCTGTAGGCTTTCAGAATAAGGACTACAGCTAATGCTGATAGTGTCAGACCGGTACTGGTCAACCGGCTGAACAAGCTCCAGCGCCTCGGGTACGTTTATTTCTTCTCATATCCAAGAATTTATTAACCTTTCTTCTAGGTCCAAGCATGTGCAGCTCAAGGTAGGCAATCATGTCATGGATCTGAGAACATTATACTAAGAAGTTATTCTAGGCAAAGTCCCAGAGCGATCAAGAGGCTTGTGGGTCTGTGTGCAACCTCCCGTAACCGAAGATCTCTGTGGTCCCGGCACGGACCAAAACACACTTCATCAAGATTCTTTAGGCAAATGCGATGCTGCAAAGACGGCGAGACCCTCCAGGACAACAACTGCGTGCGCCCCATTCGGGAACCACCAGCTCAACCAGTGACAGAGAAAGACCCAACGAATGGACAAACAGGGCCAAAAGCTACAGGTGTCTGCGGCGCCAAGCTACAGGAAGAGGGCTTCGCTCAGCTGCTCCAAGAGACCCTTGATGATTGCTGTCCCAATGACACTGGCTCTGTTGGCGCCCTCACGCAGTTGTGGAACAGTATTATAGCTGGCACTCTAGGTTTGATTGATCAATTCTGTGGTAAGGAGTGCGAGAAGGACCGACAAGGCCGATGCCGAGTGGTGGAAGTGTCCCAAGGACGGAGCTTGCGAGTGGCTTCCCCTAGAAGCTGGAGATGCCCCTAAGCCGCTTGCTGCGACGGGAACTGTCCAGAAGGTACTTCCGCATCCAAACCAAAACATGGCCAATTATCGCTATCCGGTCAACACGTGGATGACAATCTTTGGCCTTGGTATTGATGTTTATGTCAAGGGCTAAAAAGTCGAGCCACAAGAGGCGAGGACAAGATTTCTTATCCCTGCCGGTACATTCCAATTTCTTATTATTTAAAGTGCTCTAGCTGACCTCAACCAGGAATGTCAGCCGAGGAAGTTACATATACCTCCCGGAAGAGCACCTACATACGCTACTGTGGTGCTTGCTCCGAGCACACGCCGTGCATCGACGACAACCTGGTTGACTGGACTGGAGTGGACCTCGAGGGCAAGCCGAATGGCCAAGACCTGGACTTTTCGCAGTATGACCAGGACGTCATCTTCACTCTAACTGACAGCTTTGGGTTGAGTGAGCAACACGAGGTTCTGGTTGATGGCAAGGTAACTGGCCTGATTCATGCACGGCCTACTTTGGGCGACGACATGTACAATGCGGCACACATCAGCAGGGTCAACCCCATCCCAAACGAATACCCACCTGCCAATGACGGTTTTTGGGGCTCATATAGGATTCCAAAAGGTGCGTTGTCATCTAATGTTCCCTAATCTGAGGTCTGACATTATCTTAGGGACCCAGAAAGTCACAATCCGCCTTAAGACTACAACCAGTCCCGACGCTAGCAGTTTCTTGTGCAAGTACCGTGTCGACAAGAGCTGCCAGTGCTGAGCCTGATCGGCTGTTACCAGCATGACAAAAAGGTCATTTGGGTGCCTCGAGTAGTATGTTGTCTTCGTTATTAACAAAATGATGCGCGTGGCAGCCGCATGGCCCCGTGAAGACGATTCAACACCACTGGCAAATTCAACTTCAGATGCTTCTCATTTGTTTTTACTACTTCTGGCCCCATCTCGATGCTTTCAACAAGCATCAAAATTCGATGTTTCGTTATTCATGCAATAGTTTCTTTTCAGTTTGCCTCCAAAGCTCCTTTCGGTGATGGCCAATAGCCCAATTGTATCAAGGTATTTTCCGGGGTTTCATAAAGTTACTGTTAGCCCATCGATACACGCATAGGAACAAATCCTCTCCAAGCGCCATTCACATTTGGTGCATCAATGGATGCGCGCCAGTAGTCTGATCCATAAAGGTTAGGACTCCGTACGGTCTACACATTTCGGCATACTTAGTAGCAGCGGGAACCCGCATTTCAACAGCTCCGAATGAGTCGATAGAAAAAGAAGACATACACAAATGCTTGTGCTTAGCTCACAATTTGGCCGAAGATAGACCATTTGTAAGGATTCTGTAAAGCAACATGCTTCTGTAGGTGCCCAACGGCCACCGCCACCAATCATCTGGAAAGCTTTAGTTTAATCACGTAATGATCCGGCGAATCGGAGGACCCAACTGCATTGTGTGCAGCTACCCCTCGGGTTAATGAGCAGGATACGAAGGCGGGGAAAATTCGAGGTAATCTTTAGTGACGACTCCTCAAGGCTTTAATGTATTTCGCATGGTAAAACATGTCGAATCCTGAGCATTGAGAAACACCAGCTTCAGAATTTGGCCAGCAGCACTTGAATACCAATTGCTCTATCTGCACAAGATTGTTGATAAAATGTCCCACGTTTATCGAGTTTCATGCCAGTGTGGCAATGTCCGCCAGCGGGTCAGCTCCCGGGCCGACCAAGAGGCGACGAAGGGCGGCATAGTTTTATGTCACTGTGATACTTGTCGTCACTCCAGTGGCATTCTCTGCACCTCATTCTACCCGATTGAGGAGCCGCAGATCGATGTTGGCCTGCAGAAATACACCACAAATCATCTGGCATCGCATCGGTTCTTCTGCGCCACGTGTGGGTGTCACGTCTTTCGTTCTAGGGCCAAGGCTGATGGGAAGAGTGATTGGAGTGTGAGTACCGGAGCTGTGGACAATATCTGGAGCAATAACCAAGCTTCCGCTGCAATATATGTTGGCCACGACCATGTCCAAGATACAAAAGATGGCGGTGCATCAGTCTGGCTACGATCAATCGCCATACAGCAACGAAAGCCCAGCCATGAGTCCATCAAATTAGGAACAATTCGCTCTAATCCCATCCTGGCGGCGGATTCATCCACCCTTCCGGCATCTTGTGCCTGCGGCAACGTCAGATTTCACATCACGCGGCCCAATGCTTCCAGCTATCTCCCGCACTCGGATTATCCTGATTTGATGTATCCCGCAAAGACAACAGCCAAAATCTTAGCTTGCAATCCAACCAAAGAAAAATGGTGGCTCCAAGACAATGATTCCAAGTATCTTGCGGGAACCTGTGCTTGTCGATCCTGCAGGCTCTTCACAGGGTTCGAGATTCAGACCTGGGCGTTTGTACCACGGACCAACATTTACTTTCACACAAGCGAGGACTGCCGCGATCAAACGACCATAATGCAGTTGGATTTCAAGTCACTGCCTCGGGGCATATTGCAGAGCTATGGTTCCTCGCCTGGTGTCGTGCGTGAGTTCTGCGGCACATGTGGTGCGACTGTGTTCTGGCACAATGATTCCAGGCCAGATATCATCGATGTTAGTGTTGGGCTTCTGAGAGCCGACGAGGGCGCAAGAGCAGAGACTTGGTTGCATTGGTGGACGGATCGGGTGAGCTTCGAAGAAGAAACGGAGACTGGAAGAGAAGGACCTGCGGCAGAGACGGCGAGGACCTTGATCACAGCTCTGGAGGATGGGCTAAAATCTTGGGCGACAGAGGCCGTGCGAAGGGGCGATTTGTAGACAATGGTATTCCTAACCTACTGGATGGCAGCAAGATAACCTCAAATAAAATGCTGCATTTGGTACCCAACATAGCCGCTTGCGTTATCAAAAAATAGCAGTGTCACCCTTATGAAAACTTCGTGAATTAAGAGATCTGAGCGACGGGACAAGCTGCTGCGTTTCCTCAAAACGGCCGTAATGCAGTAAGCCGTACAGTTGGAGTTCGGGGTTGGGTATTCTCCATCATAGATTGAGCCGCCACATCTCTCCCGTGAGGTGATGGCCAAACGACTCATGCTCTTCCGACTCGACGAGATTGAACCCAGCTTGTTTATACAACCGCCTAGCCCCTTCTAGAATGCTTTGTGTCCAGAGAATGACCGACTTGTACTTGGCTTCTCTTGCGAATTTGATACATTCTTGTATCAGATTCGTGCCAAGTCCCATACCACGAGAAGCTTCTTCAACCAGCAATAACCGTAACTTTCCGACCTCTGGACTTTCTGGATCTTGCACGAGCATAACGCATCCAAGGAATTCGCCGTTCTTTTCAGCGATCCAGCAGCGTTCTTTTTCCGGCTTATAATTGTCGATGAAGTCTGCCGTGATCCTGGCAACGAGAGCCTCGAATCTTGGACCCCAGCCGTAAGGCTCTTTGTTGTAAAGCAGACCGTGCCGATAGGTGATGAGCCCCATGTCACCAGGACGGTGGGTACGAAGCTCGAATAGCCGTTGAGATGTTTTATGTAAGGTCATGACTAGTGGTGTTTGATGGGCTTTCTTTGTGCACCTGATTGTAAAGGGAATAGGCCAGGCGTTCTCGTGGTTGATTCCGCATTTTTAAGTATTTGATTTTGGCTCTTAATTTCTCTTCAGGGCCGCTTCCTTCTAGTCTCTTCCAGTTGTCTCAAACTCGGCAAAAACACACAAGAATTGTGGAGGTGCGCCATCCAAGTCAAAGCAAGGGCGCGCCTTCGTCACGCTTGCTAAAATTACCGAAATAGGAAATAGTGTACTAACTTAGCTCCCGAGCAAGCGACATCGGGCCTCCGAGAGAAAAAGAAAGAAGAAAGAAGAAAACATTAGCATTATGCAGCCTCGACTGGCGTGTGTTAAGGGTACTCGACCGACTCTATTGGCACGGCTCAGTTCCAATGCAGTTACTGGCCAAATGCATGCATAATGGATTTGCGAGGTTATTTTGGGTATTCCGGTAAATCTCATGTTTATTGGAAGGAAATTCATCTTTCGCAACAGATTTACACAGGGGCTCCGAGGAGGGACCCAAGAACTTGCGGCAGCTCCGAGTCCAAGACAAAAAATTCCGTTAGTCGGCATATCATAGGCAAGGGCTGTAACCGGAGAGGCCTGTGGACTTCAGGATCCCGAGGAGCCCTTAGGATCAAGGAATAGCGGCTTCGCTTCAAAAAGGCATTGCTTTGAATATGAAAAGAAACGGCATGTTAAAGGCAGCTAACGAAGCCCAGTACATACTCTCAACTTTACTAGCTAACCAATTTTGACGTATTGAATGCTTTTCTCTTTTGAAAACCATTGCTATATGCTCATTGAAAGCCCGGTTGTCACAGTTCCTAAACGGCTCAACTGGACAATGGTTTCTACACCAGGTTCACGAGAAATATCCATGGGACATGCAACAATCCGTGTCACGCAATCGGAATTTTCAAGCGCCATTTACCAGGACCCGTAGGACGTCTTCCCTGACGCTCTCGCTACCGCCTGCCTTGTTGCGCTCATGGAGGTTGCCAGCGCACGCATTTTCCCACCGCAGCTCAAAGATGGCGAGTCATCGGTTGGAGTTGACATTTATATAGCCCACAGTGCACATATCCCTTCAAGCGCAATTGTCACAAGGGTTGTTGCTCTTGTATACTCGTGTACACTAAGCTAGATCAAGATGTTCCTCGTTTCTGCCCGGAGGAGACTCTACTTGTGCTCTCCGGCTTGATGACAACGGACACTACGGTCGACTTGCCTCAGGAGGATGAAGTGAGCCATCGTACCCAATGGCACAAGAGCTACCTCAGCTGCTGGAACTTAGTTACGTCTATCTTTGCATTATCTCAAACAACCTGACGGTTCGTTCTGACGTATGCAGATTCGAGGGCCAGGCTAGAGAACCTACCTCGCTCTCTATTCGACAATTGTAATATTCGAACATCAAATCGATGGCTACGACCTACATAAGGCAGAACACTTGCAGAAGCAGGGTCAGCGGGAGTTCGCATGTCCTCTACGCCATCACCGCCAAGAAATACCCAGTGGTAGGGTGCGAATGTCCAACATTCCAACCCAAGTTTGGCGCCTGGGCGCACACAAAAGTTGCCCGGGATCCGGACACAAATCACATGATACCAGTTGAGAGCTGCGGTCATCTTCTCGGTTGCATGCAGGCGTTGGCCAAGTACATACCCGCGCTGCATCATCACTTTGACCTTATTGGAGGACATCTCGGCCAGCACCAGGGAACGCCATACGGCGCAGCAAGCGGAGTCGAAATAGTGAGTCTCGCAGGATGGGGTTACGATGAAGGCCGAATCTGGTGCTGGGCATGCACTGTCCACGTCATCGATGCGGCGAATTTCAAGTAGCAACCAACAAAGCAGTCCGTCGTACCGCAATCACTGGGTTAGGTGTGCAGGGCTGCTACCGGCGGATTTGCACCTCCTGTCCTTCTTGAATTTGGAGTGTCTATGTGAGAGTTCATGGCATTTGAAGCTGAGCGGTCAGCTTGCTTTTACCTAGTTTTCGTGGATAGATTAGGTCACCCTAATGTTCATGAGCTTTTCACGAACGCTGTCTTGTGTCAGTTCAAGCAATGCATGGCTGCGGCGTTGCTCATACCGACCAATCAGCTCATTTCGCGCCGTAGTGCATGAAGCAATGTTCCGCGACATGATTGGAGCTGTGGTGCATCAGCGGACCATCCATGAAGTCCTCAACGCAGATGAATGTTATAGAGGGGGGGGGGGGGGGCGTGTAGGATTAGACCTGTTAGCTTGAATCACGTATGCGGTCCTGATTACTTGATTGAAGCACCAATCATCATAGCCGACCTGCATACGCTCCTCCAGAAGAAACGCCCTGAAAACTGCCTGCGAGGCGAGGCGAAAATTGACCAGGCTGCGCTGTTAGCTGTAACGGCTATAAAGTCTCCTTCATCGGCCACAGTCTACACTGAACACTTTTATTCACAATCTTGTACCATAAAGACTCTTCTAATCAGTTTTTACCATGACTTACTATTCGAGCGACGAATTCTTCCGGGATTGGCGTTATGCAATCGACAAGGACTTCACCACGTCCGAAGGCGACGCTTTCCAGTACGCAAAAAATGGCAAGCAGGCTTGGGGCGACGAGCTCAAGAAGCTGACCTTTCCCACTGCCGATGATGCGCCCTGGCGAGAGCCCGAACCGCACGGTGTTTGCGTCAGTAGCGACGGCAAGCGTTTGGCTGTTGCAGTCAAGTCTGATGTCCACGTTATCGATACAGAGACGTGGGAGGTTATCTTGGTCTTGACAGGACACGAGAATCGCATTGATGCCATCAGTTTCAAGCCTGGTGACTCCAACATACTCGTTTCAAGCGACCAACCAGATCCGCTGGATGGTGGTCGAGCACTTCCTTTAATCCTGATTTGGGACATCGATAAAGCCCAAAAGACGGTCGCTCCGAACAACGAAAAGCTGTCGCCTGTCGTCAAAGCTGCCACTGACGCAGTCTCAAAGGGCTTGTTGAATATGGGAATCAAGGCAACCGACACAGAGTTGGCAAAACTCAATCGTGCATTCAACCCTGCTGTTGAGCGGCTGGCCAAGTCTAGTACCTTGGCCACACCCATCCAACGCATCGCGGGCCGTTTGAACACATCATACTCGTCCAATGTTTTCAGTCTGTCGGGTAAATGGATGGCTTATTTTCCAGGCCGGCAACCTAGGTACAACGAAAATGACCCTTGGGATGTTACCATCTGCTCCACGACCGACTTCGAGGATCGCCATACTCTGCGTGGCCACACTGACCTCGTTACCTGGGTTGGATGGAGCCCAGACGAAAGTCTCTTTGCAAGCGTTTGCTGGGACGGCACTATCCGGATCTGGGATATGGATACTGGGAAAACGGTGTCTCTCTTCGTCACAGGCTATCAGAACTGGACGGGCGCCTTCTCACCAGACTCCAAGTACTTCGCCGCAACTCCCGAAGCAGGCAAATTGTATGTCTGGGCCCTTGCCGACAGCGCCCTATACTGGGAGTTTAAGGAGGGGGGAAGTAACTACCACTGGAAGCGTGCTATCGATTGGCACCCAAATGGTAAATGGCTCGCCGTAGGCTCAGAGAACTTGCTGCAGCTGCTGGACATCGAGAGCAAGCAGATGATTCAGGAGCGAACCTTCTCGCCTGCCATGAGCGTCCCCGATAGCGAGGCGAAACGAGAAATGATGGTGGGGTTCATCGAAGCCCTGCAGGTCAAGTTTTTCGAGCATGGAAACAAGATTGCATTTTGGCTGCAGGCTGATGGCAGCGCCGAGGTAATTGATATCAAGCAGGAGGTCAAGTGGAGATTCGCCCGGGGAGGGACGGACGATGGTCCCAACGCTGACAAGTGGAGGGATGACAAAGGAAAGGTCACGAGCATTAGCGGGAGCGGCATGGCCGCCTGGGAGGATCAAGATGATGGCCAGGTCTACGTGGCGAGCGTGGACTATGATGGCATTCGAATCTGGTCGACGAAATAACAGTCCGTCTAGCGAGCGGGCATCGATTGTCAGTGACTACATTTAGTCGGGTAAGATTTCTAATTCATTTTTTGTTTTCTCTTTTTTAATGATTGGCTGCCAAGAAGCAGCGTTGCAAGATCGCAGTTTGCTCTGGCCTCAGTAATAAATAGCCTTAGATTGAACTATAATAGTAACAATGGCTGTCCTGTACATCTTCCTTGTATCACGCCGACTGAATCCTGAACAAACACTCCACCTGCCCCGTCACAACGCCCATTGTGTTCTGCAGCTTCACGTGGTGGAAACGATCCAGCGCCTGTCTCGTCTCAGCCGTCCCGATCTGCAGCTGCTCCAGAATCTCCGGCAGAGCCGCGTACAAGATGTCCAGATTGCCGTCGCTTATCTTGACGGCTATGCCGATCGCGCCACTTGCGCCAAGACGCTTGGTGTCCTCCGACTCTCGGATGCCGATGCTGTAGCATGCGTCGGCGCCGACTTTGCCGAAGAGCTGGCCCTTGTAGGCGTCCATGAGAATGGTGCAGAACCTGCCGTTGCCCGCAACGTTGTGCGGATACTGCGTCATGGCATGGAATATGCGGGCCATCCACTTTTTCCGAGCGTTGGTTGTGTTTTTGGCACCGCTGGCTTGTATGTCGTCTGCTGCTTGGGCAAATAGAGCGTATGTCTTGGCCAAGTGAATCAAAGAGTATGCAGGCGCAGGCATATTACAACCATCGATTCCCCACAGAACTTCGTCGGGCTCAAGACCCGCGACTTCTTCAACAACCTGTTTTACTCGCTGTTGAATCGGGTGATTGGCGAGGTGGTAGTCTTTGATTGAGGCGTTCAGCGCCTTTGATCCGCCAATAATGCCTGCGTGCTTTCCGGAGCAGTTGTTATAGACACGCGTAGGCGTGATATCCTTTCGAATCCACTCGCGGGCCAAGTCCGAGTCAATGGACGGATGGCCGCCGCACCTGAGGTCGTCCTCGCGGGCATCGACTTTCTGCAGCATTGCCCGCGCCTGATCAATATGCTGCGGCTCGCTATTGTGCGACGCGCACATTAAAGCCAAGTCGGCATCATCAAAGCCATACTTGTCAAAAGCGCCCGTTTCAACGACAGCCAGCGCCTGCACTGGCTTCGCGGCTGAGCGGATGAGAGTGACACGGCTGGGATTGCCCACATAGAACAAGAGCCTGCCGGTTGAATCAACTATAGCAGCGTGTACCTCGTGTTTGTTTTCTACTACACCCCCTCTGTCCGTGACCACAAAGTTCTCGGCAATCATCGTCAAATGCTTGAGCGAAATACGGGGAAAAGAGTGTTGGAGCCGGCTCTATGCGGTTGTAACCTACGTATCCGCAGCATTTAGTCAGCATGCTTCTGTGTGCGCGCATCTTCCCCATTCCGTAGTGCCAAAGCATTCAACACGCACAACTAACAATCTCTATGCTACCCATCTTAACCGTTGGCCAACATTGAAGTTCGTGGAGAATGAGTAAATCACCAGATGTTGTGACAATGTTGGTTTCAGATCACGACCCACAACACAAGGAGTAGTTAAAAAGACAACTTGAAAGTTATTGAAGATCCCTTCATTCCATAGCCCAATTCTTTTGCCTTGCAATCTGATTTGTCGTTCCCACTATGCACTGCGCGTTGATAAGCACGTCGGGACATTGCCTAATAAGGACAGCGTGAGTTCCGGCATTCCACAAGGCGCAATGCTCCGCATGTGATTACTCAGAATTACATTTGCAACCTTCAAGAAGCATTTGCCGAATCGGGAAAAATGCGGTGATCTCCGCTTCTCCTTTGGGACGACTTGCTGCAAAAGTGCAAGCATGGTCTGCCACGTCGTATAAATGCCGCTAGAGTTGCATTCATCGTATGTGAAGCTGCGGTCATTTCGCCCTACCTGTACAGTACGATCCGTCTCACTTAACTCGCTTGAAATTGTGTCTATAGACTTCTAGAACTGTATAATCGACAAAAATGGCAAACCAACCTCTTCCCAACCCTGTCAGACTTGTGTCGGAAAACGTACTGCCGATCCCAACAGGTTTCAGTGAACCAGCCATACAAACAACAAGAGAGGCCTTAGAGGCCGTCGTCAGTCCTGATGGCGGAATCAGGAGAACATTCTTAGCAACGCAGACATTTCCGTCTACCAACCATGGCCCGTTAGTAGAGCACCCCTATGTCGGAAAGATCCATCCAAACTCGAGAATCTGACCATGAAACAAAGGCTGCCGGTACCTACCGACCCCAACTTTGGGATTAGTCTCCCTGGTGGTACAAGCGTGTTCTTTCTAGACTTGGCGCCAGGCTTCGAGTCACCCATGGTGAGTAGTTTCCACAATAACGTATCCATTTTATTTCCCCGGCCTTCTTAACGTTGTGTGCAGCACCGCACGGTTTCGACGGACTTCCTCATCGTTCAAAGTGGAACGCCAACGCTCATTACGCCGAAGAATCCATTCAACGTCGTTGACGGAAAGGCAGACTATGGAGAAACCGTGGAGACAGTCCTTAGTGAAGGTGAAGTCTTGGTACAGCGCGGTCAAATGCATATGTAAGTGATGATCATCTCCAGGCTTGACTTACAGTATCTGATAGACTTGTAGGTGGAGAAATACTACTGACAAGTGGGTGCGTTTTATGGCTGTTATCCTTCATGCGAACAAGGTCAACGTGGGAGAGGAAACGCAAGAAGACAAAGTCTTGGACGAGTGCTGGCTCTGATAACCATGTTAAAGAAAGGACTTTTACTCTCATAATCTTGTGATTGTAGCTACAGGATTCAGCCGGTATCAGTCTAATATTGCAAGTTGACGTGCTGGATTTCTTCCATTTCTTGATCGATGGATTATCCAGCAAAATGTAAATCTCTAAGCAATATCCATGCTATGAGCTCATGCCGTAAATACAATAAGTTACGATACCAAAATCCAGATACAGTAGACAGGCATTACGCTGTCAGCAGTTGGGCAAAGGCGGGCACTGAAGCTCTATTGAATGGCTGTTTCTTGCCTCACGGACATTTGTTAGGTGCCTATAGCTTTATCATTTGCACCAGCGACGCGCTACGAACCGCCAATTTGGGCGCCTATTAGATCCTCCCATAATAGGGTTGATTGGTAAGCCAAGCACTGAAGCCAAGACGAAGCTATTAAACGAACGCTCGTGCTGGGCTGTTTCGGAAAAACTTTGTCCTTGTCAAAAACACAAGCTAGTGAGCCCGTAGCGATTTCCATTATCCACCATACTATTACTATTTGTTTGAGAAGCCATGGCCGAGCACAATACTGAATCTCTAGGTCGCTCGGCTTTCGAAGATCTTGAATCGCTACTCTCTGCAGACTCCTATTTGGATCTTGAGACGTTGACTAATCATCCAGCCCAGGATGAAAATGAGCAGCCACTCTTCCACGACGCCATAATTGAAAGCGCCTCGGAACTCGGCTCGGTAAAGGCACGTGAAGTTTCGAGCATCTCAACAGGCTCACCAGATCCGCATAACGAGCGTCATGTAGCTCCTCAAGCTAGCCGTGTGAATGATCAAGGGGGTACGATACGACGTAAACGGGGCAGGCCGCGTAAAAACAATGACAGCTCGGCCAGCCAACGCCCTGAGGAGGTGCGTCCTACGAAGCTCAGTCTCTTCTAATCACTTGGGATATGCGAGACTTACTTAAAAACAAGCGACGGCGAGACCAGCTGCGCCGTGCACAGCATGCCTTTCGATCCCGTCGCGAAGCAGATCTCGCAAATAACAAATCCAGAATTGAGCAACTGCAAACAGCACTCGAAAAAATGAGCTCAACGGTGCTCTCATTTGGGGAAGAATTGACCCAGAGCGACTTGCTCATAGCGAAACCTGCCCTCCAATCTCGACTCGGTGATCTATTGACCAGCGCGCGGGAGCTCGTCAAACAGAACGGCGTAGAGGCTGTCGAGGGACAAATGTCCTCCTCTGCAGTTCAGAACCCGACGGAACTGCTCGACTACCGTATAGTGCAAATTCAGCGGCCGGAGCCCTCGTCCTTCTCCTCGCCTCCACGCATGACGACTCTACCCCCACATCTCACTATTGATCATGGTGGCTTCCCAAAGCCATTATGCCTTGGTTCTCCGCTCCTTTTTGACACGAACAGCGTATCAATTGTTGATATCCCTTTCTTTGTCCGCCAACTCACCCGTGCATGCACTTATCACGCGTACTTCTGCTTGCGAGATCCATCAATACCGCTTCAGGACCTCCGAGGCAAATTTCGCTTCTTGCTCAGTATGCTAAGTCGAGAAAACCTCACCTCTTACTATGAAGCTGCGACGCAAGCAGAAATCTATCCAGCCGGCATGAACGATTGGAGTCGTGTGCCCTATCTAAGAATAGGTGGTGCAGGAACTCATTACTTGAAACAGTCACCGTTGTCTCACACTGCTGTCGACACGGCCAGCGAGCCAACCCATGGTGGAAGCCTAGATGTGGAACATCCGGCACGGGATACATCCCATGAAGCCGAGAGCAAGGCTGCCACCAGATGGTTTGATATTTGCGATCTTGAGGGATTCTTGCAAAAGAAACATGTCCGACTGGTGACAAACATGAATATGGGGAGTCAGCCGCACGACTCAAATCATTACGCAGTCAGCCCATCCAAGTTGATCAGAAGTAAGTGATTTTCATGCCATGCTACTACTCCGCTAAGATCTCAATAGCATTGATTGGGTCTTGCGTCTGTCTGGGTCGGTCGCCGGGGTGGCGGTCATTTGACGTGGAGCAGGCGCTTCAAGCAGCTGCGTGGACACGCGATCCATGAGCACCATGCTTCTGACTTGGCCAAGTGCATTTGTTCAATTGAATCGCTTTAATTTGCTTAATAATCTATCGAAAGCACAGGTTTCCGATTATTCAAGATAGAAATGGAATTAAAGCTTGGTCCCATACAATTGTGGATGTCTCGACTCCACGGTGACTCGGATTGGTTGACTTATATCAGTAGAGAATGGAAAATACCATTTTGTTGACGTAGTAAGCATTGATGCTAAGCGGCATCGAGGGTCTTTAGATATCTGTTCCTCTGGCAGCAGTCGTTCTTAAGACAGTGAGTAGCTGCGCTAAGAACCAAGCTCGCGTCCGCAGTCTCGGCTATCGTGGCTTATATGCGATTATAAATCGAAATTCAGTTCAGCACCTCAAACCAAGTGGATACCTCGGCTCGTTCCCCACCTCTACATTCAAAAGATTATATATCCAAATGTCGAGCCTGATCACATCCCACGTCACAGGGTAACAAGTTTGTCTTGAGGTTTGATTATGAAATGGACTTAATGAATGGCGAAAAAATCATGTAAGACCTCCGTGTCCAGATGCTGGAGCCGACAGGATTACTGTTCTTTGCGATCTATTTAAGCTACGTATTAATGCGCTTCGACTTTGGGTTTTATTGTTGACTTACATTTTATTCCATAAATTAAAATCCATCACGGGCATATTATTATGACCTCTTCGTCCATTCAAAAAGTCGCCGTCATCGTTGCAGGCGGCAACGTCGGCAAGTCGGCCGTCAAAGCTCTTACTGATGAGGATTTTGTGGTTACGGGCTTGACACGGGAGCAATCGGGTGCCGTTCTGCCAGAGGGCGTGCGGCACATTAAGACCGACTACTCGAAGCAATCACTCCTTCCGGCACTCAGTGGCTAAGATGCAGTCATTAGCACTGTTTCCAGCATTGTAGTTGGGGGAGCTTTGGCATTCCAGAAAACCATCATCGATGCTGCTATCGAGGCTGGAGTGAAGGCGTTCATCCCTTCCGAATTTGGCATGGACACTTCAGACCCTTCTGCGGCTACACATCTCCCTTTCCTGCAAGACAAGGTCGAGATTCTCGACTACCTTAAATCCAAGCAGAAGAGTATCTCCTGGACCACCGTCGTCATCGGCGGAACGTTCGACTGGGGCTTGAATATTCCCGGTTTTGGTGGCTGGAACGTCAATGCACGTACCGCCATAATATATGACGATGGAGATATTCCTTTCGAAGCCACCAACCTCGATCAGACTGGCAGGGCTATAGCAAAAAGCCTGAAGAACCATGATTTGACCAAGAACCAATACGTCTATGCTAACAGCTTCACCCTAACGCAGAATGAGGTTCTAAGGGCTCTTGAGGAAGCTACGGGTGACAGCTTTGAGGTTACCCGCTCAACAGTGGAAGATTTATGGCAAGACGGCACTAGACAGGTGAAGACAGGAAATCCCCTTGGTGCCTTGTCTCAGATAGCGGGTGTCATGTATGGCAAAGGAGGACCGCAGAATTTCTCTATTACAAGGGGTCTGTGGAATGCAAAATTGGGCCTGCCCCAGGAAGATCTGAATGCCTTTCTTAAGGTCTATCTTTCACAAGTCTAGTCACACATGAGCCCCATCACCCTTCATGAAAATGCTTCGAGCTAAGGTAGAAACAACATGCCGAAAGATAAAGCAGAAAATAGCATTTACAGCCCATAAAGACTGGCATACAAAGTCTTGGCTTGAGTCAATCACATGCATTCAAAAGCATAGGTATACCTGTCAAGAATTGTGTATGTGGCGGCGGTATGGAAGCAAATCTAAAGTTGCTCTACATCTGGTGTCACGTTATCCAGTCATATGCAACTGCTAATGCTACTAGAGTCGAGAGATTAATATCGCTAGATAATGGTTGAGAATGACAGGCACACCACTTTTTCAAATCTTGCTCCGATAGTTTAGTATGACATATATCTCCATCAATTGGCAATTAGTCTTCTTCACCACGGCATCATGATCAGCGGTTGTCAGGTGCTAGTGTTGCATTCGAAGGAGATCATAAACAGGTAAGTTTGGAAGTGAGCGACACCAACAACCTTTCCGCGTAGCAAGAGCCATCACCTAGAGTCGGGTAGTCTGCGACTCCTGCTTCTGCCTTCACGTCGGTTTTCTGAGTCTAACGAGTGTCATCTTGATGATTACCTACTCCATCTTACGATGTCACAGTGATACTCACTCTAACCCGTTCACTCTTGTTCCGGAACTAGATCTTGCGGTGCCGGGCGATATTATTTACAATTGTGACTGTCACCAGTGGTCATACGAATCATATGATCTTGAGAAACGTGGCAAATTGCTTTCGGCCCTTGAGCAGATTCTCGCTCTAGGTCCGTGGACAGTCGTGCCTGGACACATTTTTAGCCCATCCTTGGTATCAAATGAGGAAATAGCGGCCAGCAAGCTTGAGGGCACAGAGAGATCTTCCGCGCTGGTAGCAACCTCGAGCTCCCCGGCAAATTCTTTAATGTACTCCATTAAGGGACTGTGGTCCAGGAATGACTGGTGGAACATGTCCGTGCTTGCCGAAGGTTCCCTGTTGGTCCAGCGGAGAAAGGCAAACACTGTGCTGTCTTTTCCTTTGATGATGCATCAATTGCAATCTTTAGGATGTGACTCCATACTAGCTAAATGAAATTCATCCCATTATTTCATGGTGCCCCCTCAATATAATTGTCGATGAAATATGCATTTACATCGCCTCATTTCCGGGGTTACCTGACCGACTATAATGAGACAATTCAAGCTTTCTGTATACAAGGTACAGGGTAGGTAGCGGCACTTGACCGAGTTTAGTGCCTCAAGATCAGGTCCTTGCCAGTAAAACCCCACGTTGATCGGCTAGTCGGCAGTTCCGCCAAGCTGTTTGAAGTTTGCTAACCCGACTCTGTTTGACTCACCGCTGTTCAAATCGCAGACGACGGCGACGACACAAACAAGATGCATTTAGATCACAAGCTGCCGTGGGCCACTGTGGCCTCCCACTTCAAACTGGTGCGCCTCAACAAAGCTTACACACCTATGCGCACCGACATCTTCTCTGCCAAGAAGGACAACCAGGAAAATGACCTCGGCCATTTTCGTAGAAAGTTCTGCGCGGTGCTGAAGGAGTTCTCATCCACGGAACGGCAGAAGCATCCGCCAAGTGTTGTAACAGAGAAGCATGACGACGAGCTTTTCTCGGATGACGTTCTGTATTGTCTTGAACGAGTCTACGGATTGCAACCTCACGAGACGAATTCCCTCAAAAGCAATCCACTAGCAAAAGAATATCAAAGTCTGCAATATTGGATCAAGTGCGGAAACGAGTACGGTGCCGATGAACCGTCCTACTCCACATCGAACGCGGACCTTGCCGATGCTCTAAAAGGACTCATCATCATAGCTGCGGCCGCTCCTGAGCAAACCGTCAGGAACGAAGCCAGCTCGGCGGTGCTACGTCTGGCGCTGCATCCAAAAGTGCCGCTCCAGTCGCTCGACAGCCTTTGTTGGGGTCATAGCTTCGGCATCAATCACATCGCAGCAAAGACGACCGAATGCTATCTGCTCTTGAACGTGGTGGACAAGCTTCACGAGCAGGGAAGCAAGGTAGGCCTTTTTGAATTGCATACTTTCCTTCGTTGTGCGGCCGACAGCATGTCGGACGATGATTTCCCGACTCACAAGTTACCGCACGATGCTTTGCTTCGAAAGTGTGGCTTGGACAACGCAAGAGCCGCCAGACACTTATACTCAACCGCGGAGGTCGGGCAAGAAGTAATTGCGGATGCAGCACTCCCTGATCTGCTTGGGAAATTCAGGGAGGATTGTCAACAATATCTGAAAATGTGCTTCTGCATGTTGTATCAATACGATATGCTGCGTAGAATCTGGTACGGCGACGATGCTGCGGACGAGCAATGGAACATAGAGCTGAAATCTACATTCTATTGGTGGGGAGCCTCTGAGACACCTTACTAGGTGTCGAGGGTCAAAATTGCAAGCACTTCAAACGTGTGTCTCTAGAGGTTGCATTAAACAGCTCTATTTCTGGGCCTCGCGATATCAAAAATGCTCCACGTTGCTCTAACCAGACCCCGAGACGAGGAATTCCATGTTCACGTGCTCGCCCTACAATGGGATCTACACCTATGCCAAGCCAATGGACGAAAGTTCCCCTTAGTTCGTACGTGTCACCATGGAAGTCGCAGGACCGGGAAAGACTTTCTACTCCACACACCATTACAACCAAGGAGCTTCCCGCCTGCGGGGAAAAGATTCTTTGAAATACATTATACAACATCTGCCCTGCTGGTGAGCTGCCATGGGCTCGTGGTCATCCAAACCATGTTAGCGTTCCTGTATCGTTCAGACGGACGGTCAAACTGACCGTGGCCTCATACCTAAGGAAGTAAATCTAGTGGAAACATCCTCCTCAATCTTACGCTATCTAACCCGATTAGTCCGGAGACTCCAGTATAATGAATTTTGTGGCTCGACCAAAGGGGGTTCTAGCTTCCGTGAGAATGAGATTGACCTGTCACAACACTCGACCGCACTAGACCACGATACTAAATTCGAGCAACTCTAAATACTCACAAGAATGGTTAGTGAAGACTTTGGGTTCAACTAATTGAACCAAACAGCTGGTTGTCAGATCGAATAGAGCCATTCTGCTGTAGCATATTCGCTGATGGCTTCGGCACCGATATCAACCTTGGTAGTGGCCTCGGTGGTGGCTGAAAGATTGTGTCCGGCACCTCGCTCCCGAACTGGCTTGTACGCAAGGTCAGCAGGCCGTTGCATTCCTCCCCCACCAATTCCCAGAGGATATCGGAGATAAATAATGCCCATTCCCCTTCAATTACTTTCTCAAGTGTAAAGGCTCGAAAATACGTTCTTGTAAACTGGTCTTGTGCTCAATCGTCCGATCCCCACGTATCAAAACAGCTATCAGACATAATGAAGCGGCCGATGGACATATACGATCGCATCGCAATTGCCACAATTGTGATTTACACATTCTTCCTCTGCGGCGGTTTGTATCTCTCCATCAAGCATGGCTTCCGCAAGTCGAGCGGATGGCGCTTCCTCATCATTCTTTCTCTCGCCCGCCTGATCGGTTCCTCTCTTCGACTGGCTACCGTCAACGATCCCACGAACGAAAGCCTATACATCGGTTGGATGGTGCTGAACGGATTAGGCCTTGGTCCGTTGGCCACGCTCCTCTTGGCGCTTCTGGCGCGTGTTTTGAACGCCATATTCTCCAATCGGAACGGAAACTTTCTCTATAAGCCACGATTCCAGCACTTGTGGGAGATTGCAATGTTGGTTGGTCTCATCCTACTTATCGTAGGTGGTACGCAATCCAGCTTCACGGTCGTCAACAGCGAACCCAAAGTCCAGTACTCCAACCTCAGCGAGGCGGGTATCGGCATCTTCATTGGGATCACGGGCATCTTATGCATTCTCCTGGCTCTGACGTGGCTCAATCTTAAGTACATTGACCGAGGCGAGCGTCGCATCTTAGTAGCTGTCGCCGTTGCCACTCCATTCCTCATTGTTCGTCTTGTCTACGCCTGTCTCGAGCTATGGGCCGGCGACAGCGCAAACCGATGGATGTATCTGGGCATGTTCGTCATCATGGAGATGATCGTCGTCCTCATCTGCCAAGTACTCGGTTTCACGTTAGGAGTCTCCAAGACAAGAACCAAGAGTCACGGCCAAGAACATCATGTCCAGGAATCTCAATGGCGCACCGGGCAATTTGCAAATGTGGTTTATAATCGGCAGAATTCCGATGATGGTCCCAAACCTTAGGGATGGGTTACATCCATAGTGAGGAATGGCTCTATCTGCATCAAATATGGACCAAGCTGGAATGAGAGAATCCCACGCACACAAGGTCATCTTTTTGCATAAGCTTCGCCTGCTGTTTTTATCTATGGTTGAAGATCTGATACACGAAGGAATGAACATCAGCCAATTTGATTAGCCGCTACAAAAACTTGCACAGTATTCTTAAGATTCTTCGAGTCTCACCCGAGGATATTAATTATAAACCTCGTCAGATTGGACTCCATGAAGCAAAATTGTAACTGCAATATAATGCTATGGACCTTTTCAAAATGCCACGTCCATCCTTGGGCCTTTGTGCGAAAGATTGCTCACGCCACAGAATACTTGTAGTCCCAATTCTAAAAACATGCGACTTTACGAGCTTGACATTATCGCGACGTTCCTTGTTATCTGATGATCCAATTAATTATCTAATCCTCTTGTCTAATTATCTGTCTATTTGTATTTCCCTTCCCATCTGAACCATGTACTATTACTACTAATGGTGTATCGGGAAGACATGTCCGTCACGCCTGACACCGAAGGTGGGCGAGCCACTGTAGGGGGCAATCTCGGTTGAGATGTCGGTTCTTGGCTGGGCATAGGAAACGAAGAAGGCGGTCGCCTCGCTGTTTCTCCTGAATATGGCACACCGTCGTCAAGCTCCTGGTAGCGACCATCTGGTCTTGTGAAGACGCTGGGCCACCCTGTCTTGGCCTTGGAGACTGAGGTCGCCTGTGATGCTCGGAAGTTTGGCTTTTGCTGTGTAACCTTGCTCAGCCAGACGCGAACTGAATCCAGTGACTTTCCAGACGGCTCCTGGGGAGACGAATCTGGAGCAGTGTTTGTATTTCCTGGGAGTTTTTCTTGAGGGTACCAGTTCTCGTTTTGGTCATTAATATTTCTGCGAACGCTCTCGGGCTCGTTTCCCCATGCATAGACGGCAGCCATGACCTGATCCAAGATAGTAGAGTGGGACTTTTGCGAACGAGTCGTCTCGTCGGCAAGAACCTCTTGATGAAGTTGTTCTTGGGGTTGTTTGCGTGCCCGACGCTTGCAGAAAAAGATGATGAGCAGCCCTATCAGAATGCACCCGCCTGCAACGAATGTTAGTCTGCATTTTTGAAGAGGCTGCGGTGATTCACGACAAAGCTTGAACTACGCAGAATACACACTTACCAATTGTTCCGACCGTGGCACCAGTGATGAGGCCTATGCGCTGGGCGGGCTCAGTAGTGCCAGGGTTATTTTCGGCATTCTCGGCACCCCCGCGAACAGGTCCTTGGCTAGGAAGCAAGACACTGTCGGAAATGGCAGAAGTTGAAGATTGCGATGAGCTGGTCTGCGTCTCAAATGAAGTCGGCACCAGAAGCGGCGCGCTGGAAATGCTCCGAGAGGAAGTGAAATCGGACGAAGTCGGTGCTCTCTCGCTGCTCGATGGAACCAGAGTCGGCGCGCTCGAGCTCGATTGCTCAGAGGGAGACTCTGACGAGATCGGCGGTTCATCGCTGCTGGTGGTGGAAGGAATAGATGGAAGCACGAGCGACGTTGTGGCTGTAGCAACCGGTGGAGGTGCTATCGGAATAGTCGCCTCGAGACTGGTTGGCGATGTAGGCGAGGGCAAAGATGCAGAAGATTGGATTGATGGTGCGATCAAAGTTGGGGAAGCTGGCGACGCAGGCGACGAGGACGTCGACTCAACGCCACTGGACTCATCGCCGCTATCCTCGGAATCCTCCTCTTGCTGACGGATGACGAGCCTCAAGGAGTCCGCGCCTGCTAGTCCTCGCCTGTGGTGTAGTCTCATGGTTGATTGTTCAAAGTACAGCCTCTTAAATGACTTGCGTAGATGATCAATCTCGTGTTAGTTATACAAAGGAAAATTAGATATGAAGATTGCAAAGAAACACAATGGCCATCCGAAAGAGAATATGAAGGGTTTTGTCTTGGCTGGACTTTGAGACCATTCTAGGATGAAATAGCGACAAGATCGGCCGAAGACTCCTGGGACGTTTCCAGACAACAGCGGAGTCTGACCGAGGTGTGTCAGATATGAATCCGGGGAAGCGTTGATTGGCCTCTGTGGGGCAAAGCGGGAACCGTGCCAATTGAGCCGTCTGAGCTTCCCCCTCGGACGGCGAGTGATGAAACGTGGTTCGTGTGAAGCGGCCCCTGGCCTCCTTCAGATTTGGCTTGCACCGACGGAGCAGCATCTCGTCGCGTCGCCCAGTCTTAGCAGGGCTAGTCTCGCATTAGCATTGGCCTGGCCTCCTGGCAGAAACGACGAGGCGGCTGCGGCTGCGGCTGCGGCTACCACCGAGAACGACACTCGATCCTCCCGTCTTTTGCCTGATCGACACTGGCCCACGTATTTTTGCGAGACAGTTGTGGTTTCGCCCGTCTTTGCAGGATCCTGCCGGCGTTACGGCCCAAAGTATCTGGCCCTTTTCGGCTAATGGAACTGGCACATGATCGTCCTGATGCACGAAGTTCGTCTAGTTCGTGCCTAACATGGTGGTCTCACGTCATGTATTCCAGATTTTAATATCTAACATGCACTTGCGCTACACTCAAAGCAATCAATTATCGCGAGGCGATTGAATCGCGCAAGCTGTGCCCTCGGAGTCAGTCGTTGCTTGTGACTGTCCACGACGCTGATAGATGCATGCATTCAACAGATCTTGCATGTGAAGTTCTTGTTTTCATGATCGCATTTTCAGAACCGAGATGCTCTGCTCTTAGCTTGGCATGGCAATAATAGAACTGGGTGCCCCTCCCAAACATCCACAAATCGTGGGGTCGTCTTGGCTGCGCGCGCATCGGCCAGGCGAGTGCCGGAAGCTCGGCACGTTTGGGACCAATTGAACATTGTATCGACAAGAATTCTTCAGCTCAGCTGGAGGATATCGTCTTATCTTCATGCTTTCTCCCCCGCACGGCCTGCAGAGAAACAGTCCCGCGCGCTCAACGAAGCTGATCCGAGTTTTACAGAACTGAT
Source organism: Paramyrothecium roridum (assembly GCA_003012165.1). Classification (NCBI taxonomy): domain Eukaryota; kingdom Fungi; phylum Ascomycota; class Sordariomycetes; order Hypocreales; family Stachybotryaceae; genus Paramyrothecium; species Paramyrothecium roridum. Next base: position 46,893 of record PXOD01000133.1, on the reverse strand, counting down.
GTTCGCCAAAACTGGTAGATGGATTGAATGACCAAGTCACACGTGGAGATACTTGCCTACCCGTTTCATACATTCATTTTCCGCGATTCAGTCTTGGCAATTTCCCCATCTTGCAACCCGCATTCATCTTCCTCAACAGTGCTGCGACAACAGAAAACACCTGGCTTTTTCATTCCACAGAACCTTGATTACTTGATCGAGGTGCTTGTAGATGCCATTGATGCGTCTGCCCTCCCTCTCCATAGTGGCACGAAATATTGCCCCCTTGCGTTTAGCTGAGCCACTCACTGAGTCTGACTAGGGTTAATACCAATAACGTAGTTAGGATCAAGGCAGAAGTGAACCACTGCGCGGAGGAAAAGTACTGCTTACCTCTCTCAACAGCACAAATACACCTGGGACACACTGAACCCCAATAACAGGTATCCAGTGGCACCTAGGCATCAGTCATGTCTTCACAACCACCTTCCCTAAGCACGATGCACATTTCTGCGGATTCACAAAATGCGAACTTACTCTCTGTAACTTGGGACGCGAACTATGCGGCAGCTAACAGAAAAAAAGAGGCAAAAACGCCGATTCGACGCGTTCCTTTCGATGGGTCTGTAGTGGCAAGCATCGAATCAAATGAATCTGTCAAGACCCTCTGTCCGAAATGCCGCGCTGTCTTCGGGACCATTGTATCAGTGGCAGGCATGAGAAGTGAGATAAGAGCGACGGGGGGCCTGTTCAAGGGAGGCTATGTCATGCAAGGACGCCCGATGGAAACAATTTCACAATATTTGAGGCCGACTGAGTCCAGTGCCTGGAGATGGTCAGCAATGGATTTAGCCCGCACCACGTCCTGTCTTATGTGCCTCAAACTTCGACCTTTAAGAGCTCATCTCCGTCTTTCGATAGATCTTCATAAAATCCACCTTGGCGAGCCGAGGCCAAATCTCGTCAACACATTCGAACCACACATGGAGGGGTACTGGGTACTTGATTTTACCTCTGGCAGTGTTTCAGAATGGTTTTACATGATTCCTATTACACGGGAATCCGCAGCAGACTGCAGGGCATATAAACCACCAGCGACAACCGGGAGCTCCGCTGCATTAGGCTTGGCAAAGACTTGGGCTACAAATTGTATAGACAAGCATAGGAATTGCATGAAGAACACATCGCCAGAAGTACTCCCAACTCGATTTCTCGATGTTAGCAATATGGACAACATCCGCCTTGTTGAGACAAGCGAGATCGTCTCAAAAGAGCCTTACGTCACTCTCAGCCATTGCTGAGGCAAGAAAAGCAACCATCTGCTCCTCACATCAGACAACCGCAACCGTCTCCTCCAGGGAATCAGAGCGTCAGAGCTGCCTCTGACGTTTCGCGAGGCCGCTGATGCAACCCGCTATCTTGGCTATAAATATGTCTGGATCGACTCGCTGTGCATCATTCAGAGTGGCGCTGGAGCGGCGGATGATTGGGCCCGGGAGGTGCGTACAATGGCCGCCCTCTACCGAAACTGTGTTCTGAATCTTGCTGCGTCGGACGCTCGGAGCTCGTCAGAGGGAATGTACCGGCAAAGGGACGCAAATATTGCTAGTCCTCTTTGCGTAGATATCCCAGCTGCAGTCTTGGCCCGTGAGCGAGGACTTCACTGGAACGTGTCCGCAGACGTGAAATCGCACACCATCATCTCGTCCGAACTCCTCGAACGCGGCATAGGACATTTTCCCTTGGATACTCGTGCTTGGGTCTGCCAGGAACGCCTCCTCTCGGCAAGAACAGTCCATTTCTCGAAGAATGAGTTGTTGTGGGAATGTGAGACTAAGCCATTTGCATCAGAATCAGTCCCCTGCGGTTTTGACTCGGGGCACACCCTGGTCCAGACAAATCGCGCTGCTTTTGCAATCGATCCGCCTGAGCCCAGCAAGCATCCCATGGGAGATTTGGCCATTGTCAGTGCGCCGCTGTTGAAGACCCCAGCTGTAACTTGGAAAGCCAGTAATCGCATTGAACAGACGCAGCGTTGGTTTGACATACTTACAGATTACACAGCCCGCAACCTGACGCAAGCAACTGACAAATTGGCTGCTATTGGTGCAGTAGCGCAATGGACCGGAGAGGCACTCGGTGATGAATATGCTTTGGGATGCTTCAAATCTCATCTACCACAAGCCTTACTTTGGCAATATGCTGGGAAACCGGTGCACGTAGCGAAACAAGCTGGCTACATTGCCCCGTCCTGGAGCTGGGCTTGTACTTTGCAAGGCCTCAATTCTGACGAGTGTTTCTGGATGGGACTTGCACGTTCTCAACCAGATGGGCTGAAGGGGAATATTTTTGCCGAACTGGTTGATATCCAAGCCGATTTAGTCGATGTGCAAAACCCGTTTGGTATGGTCAAAGGCGGCTCTATCGCGATCAGAGCCCCTCTGGTCCAGGTGCCCCCAGGCTCACAGCCTGATGAGTTCAGGGGTCGACCTTTGGTAAGACTAAAATGCCTCGCTAGCGAGAACCACACACTTCATTTCGACGAGGTAATACGGCCTAAGAAGCGGATAGGCGATAACGTACATCTGGTCCCCATTGCGTGGCGGATGGGCCCTGCCACGAGGGCGGGCGGCGTCCCTCACATGAGGGAGTTTGGCCTCATAGTCTCGAAGCAGGGAGGCAGTGTATACCGTCGCTTAGGTATCTTTGAAGGCTCTTACGTATCCAAGTTTGCGAAGACGGATGAATGGGGCTACAAGACACCGAATTGGAGATACCCCGCGCGAATGATGCGGGAGGTCATAATTGTGTAGACCTATGCTTAGCGACCCACTGGCCTTTGAGTGTGTCTTTATCATCTCCAGAAGAAGAGTTAGGCCTCCATCGATATGATAGAAAGTGTGTGGTTCCCAGTCCGGTACTGTAGACGTGGCCCAACACTCTAATTGCTCGTCAGATCTGCTGTTGTTGGTTACACAAAGAGCCCCTGTTTGAGGCTATGCAATTGCCAGGGTAATTGTGCCCAGTTTATTAGGAGTCAGGGCCGGCAAAGGGAGCGTGCCGCAAAGGGCTCTACCGGATGGCGTTTAGCGTAGCAGGTATCTAAGGTTGGTCTCGATCGTCCCGTCATAACGCTGCGTAAGCCTCCTTTCCAGGCTCGCTGTGCCGCATCGTATAGCTCATCACCATTGGTTCAAACCCGAGAGGCAGATTAGCGGCACTCGCAGACGGATCGGCGTAGTCTGATAAAATTAGCATGCAGCTTTCGCCTTGATCATGGTTTACGTTTTGCAGCAGCTTGAGCCGTTTTTCCATTCACATCCTCCCAGTCAGCCAATAGCTTCAGTCACTAGACGAAGCTCTACAGACATCTTAACGAATCATAGCAACATGCATGATAGTTTTAACGGAGATGAAACAGAGATGAAAGGGGCGATTGAGAGGGAAGCGGCTTGCAACGTCATACTGGGTTGGCCAGCAATTACTGTGCCACAAGGCTCGCCCCATCTAGCCACCAAAAAGTAAGTGAATGTTGCGAGTGACGGACCTGGTAATGTGACAATTAAGACGATTGGACTCCCTGCATTGATCGCCGGGCAGTCATCATGCAGCCTTGATGCATAGCCTCATACCTCCCACGCGTCCTTGGCTTTTTGAGTACGCGGCTTATGCTGGAACTTTTTCTTGTCTCTTGACCTTTCCTTCATTTGTCTTCCATTACTGGCCTTAGAAACACTTACTATTTCTGAGCTTCGATACGTAGGACCAGGACTTTTTAATTGCCCTGATTCAGAATGATGGCTTGGCAGACCAGACGCGCTACCTTGAAAGGGCGGCCCCTAATCATCCCTGCGGTGGCTGGAACCTGTGCCATACTGCTCCTTACGCTCTTTTACTTCAGAAACGCCTTCCTTGTATTACTAGAATTTCCAGAGATGTAAGTTCTTATCCATCGAAGCTGATTCGATCATAAACTTAACGATACCTCAAGCAATTGTTCGATCACAAAACAAGACCGAGTTCAATCCACGAACGTAACCGTGGCGAACGCGTGGAAGCATCTGATCCATGATTTGAATGATCTTGACTTCGTGGCCGAGGATGGTACGGGCTATAGCATCGCGGCCAATGCATACAAGTGGAAGAGCCTAGGCAAGAAAGTTCTAATACTTGACGTCGACTCGCGGCTAGACTCGTGGAAGGGCGCCTTGCTGAGCTCGCAACCAATGACACACTCAATGATGAAATCTCGGACAGGAGGCTTGATGAACCACATGCTCTATGGTACGTTCTAGACTCGAGTCCCGGAGATTAATCTTTTGTGCAACCACTAAAACTCTGAGCAGCCTTGATCCACGGCTACGATTACCGTTTGGTGCGGCCACCATCCTACAGCGACCGCCATGGGACTTGGGTCAAGGTGCCCATCATACGCGAAGCTTTGAAGACCCACGATATAGTTATATTCCTCGACTCTGATGCTGTTTTCGAACACCTGCACTTGCCTCTCGAGTGGCTGATGAGCCATTGGAACATTACCGACAAGACCCTCATCGCCATGCCCGAGGACGTTAACCAGCTTCAAAATCATGACATCCATGGTAATCTCTACTTGAACACCGGCGTCATAATTGCACAGCAGGGCGAGCGCACACAAGAAATGTTCAACCGATGGGAAGCGTGCACTTCAAACGAGGAATTTCCAGGTTGCAGCGAGTGGACCTATAAGTTTGCCCATGAACAGGCGGCCTTTTCCAATTACCTGCGCTACGAATATGACACAGGCGAAGACTTGCGTGTCATCCCTTGCAACGAGGCGAACGGCAACAGACATCCTGGAATATCGAATCATGGCTGCAACGGTACTCTAATCAGCCACTATTGGCATAATAAGAGGTACACGGTGGCCGAACTCTACCAAGAAACGACGACCTGCATGGCTTTTGATCTACATAATTGGTTTTTGGAGAATAAGAAAGACTATTTTGTAGACGCAAGTAGTCTATCGCACCCACTGACGAATTTGGTTATTTGATGAGAGCATTAATATGAGAGGAGATAGTATGTATATAGTGTATTGTTATCTGCTTGACGCACAGCGGCAATACCAGCAAATCTGAGTTTGGCTTTCCACGTAGCTACTGAGATAAAGCATGAAAAGGAGCTGACTTGTGTCCGAATCTCCACGATATTTCTTGAGCAATGTGGGGTTTGATAATGGCCATCATCGCCAATTCAAAGATCTGACAATTACCAACGGCATCGAGTCACGATGTTTGGTGAGAGGAAATGCCATGCGAGAACTAACATCACCAGTACTACCCACGTCCCATGCTCTGTTACATGCATTATGTGGAAATAGCTAAGACAAGAGACAAGGATACTATACAAATCTATCCAACCCACACGGCTTACCCGAAGCCATTACTGTTGACTCTCATGATACTCTCGTTTGAGTATGAAGCAGCCCGTTATTGGCACTAATTTGACTCGAACACGAAGACAACGCTCGCACAAACCCGGGGATACCTCCGGCAAAAGAGTTATGGTACCACTGACTGGGGTTCTCCTGGGATAAGGCCGCTCGATGCATCTCGGCGATCTCCTGGCTGTCCCAAAGCCCTTCCCGCCTGTTGAGAGCTTCCAACAGTCCACACGCGCGTAACTGCACATCTCTATCGGTCGAGATGGATGTGAGGAGCGATATGCCCGAGATGAGTTCACCTTCGATCGAAAAAGATGGTCTTTTGAGGTCAAGGAAGTGTTGAGTCGTGGATTCGGCATGACGAAGTGCCTCCTCACAAGTTTGATTCAGCGCTTCACCGTCGCTTCCGTTCTTTCGCAGCTGCAAAATTATGGCCCACGAGCTACGTCGCATTTGGAGACGGGCCAGTCTTGGAAGTTCTTTCTTCTTTAGCTGATCTTTGTCCAATTCTGCCATCGTCAGGTCGAATCGGTGGCACCACATGCTTATTCGCTCCAGTACAGCGGCTGCTGCAGAGTTTTGGAGACTGGTGGCCTGGAAACTGCCGTCTTCGTTTGGCCTGGGATGTTCTCCTTCCGCATCAGTTGACATTAATGTGCCAAACTCTAGATCCAGTGGTCTTAGCGCGGATTGAGCCTCTAGTAGGTCGGTAAATGGTTTCGATATGTGATTAAAGTCGTCAGGCATGCAAACCCATGGATTTGATGGTTGGGCGGGTGAGAGATGGTCCGCCATGATGAGCGAGCACTCGGTGCCTATCTGCGTATATATGTCGAAAATGCTCCTTAAGCTATATGTTTGAGTTTTTTTGTTGGCAACTTCAGGACTCTGGAGTAGCCGCAGACCGGCTCTGAGATGCTTGACCGTTTCAGCGTATCGACCGATCATGCTTTCATAGCAGATGAATAAGATGCAACAGAGCAGGGTTGTTTCCATATCAAGAACATTCTCCGTGGTGATGCAGGCTATCGCTCTATTATAGAGGTGCAAGCCGAGCTCTGGCAGCGCCTGTGCCTCACCGGCACTCATAGCTGTCCGCCTGACGAAGAAATGGTGAGCCGCGCCAACGGCAGCGATTGCGCGCCGCAAAGTCTGGTTCTGATGAGCCTTTGGTAGAGCGTAGAAGGTCCAGAAATCCCTGTGAGTAGGTGTATCTGCCAGGTCCATATACGCAATGGAGCTAAAGTGTTGGAAGTACCGGGTTTCGAGAGCCGACCAGCAGACCCAGGGGCTGGGACTGTACGGAACAGCTAACCCGGACTCTTCTTGCCTACCACGGCCCGGAAACGATATGCTGTGTCCTGGCCTGAGGTATGAAACTGGATAGCCATCGCAGACAATATTGTCTTTTCGGCATCGCAGACATGTCGGTTTTTCCTCGCCACATTTCTTATGACGAGCTCTGAGAGCGGGCTCAAGGTCAGCATAATGTCGGCGAATGACATGGCCTCCGGGGCATGGTGGTGTGGGCCAAATCCCCTATCGATCTGCAGGGACACTTACTTGCTATTGAGATAAGCATACTTTGTTAGCCACGGGATCTTGCATCATTACCGGGGCATGATGCTCTTACCATGTTAGACAGCCGGTCTTGACCTTGTGGGCGAATGCGCGACTTCGACCCGGCCTCTTGCCGTCAGGTGGGGACTTGCCTGGCGTCGCACTGCCGGTTCTGGGGCTCATACTATCTGCGTAAGGTAATGAGCCTTTCCGGTGTGCCGTTGAGGAATGGCAGAGCCCGAGTTAGTAGCTCAGAATGCGACTCGGGTACGCAGTCTCACAACCGAGGTAGCACGTGTGGGGCGGAACAAGGCCAGATGACTGGTTCGGCCGTATAACAGGGCCACGCGCTGAGCTATTGCGTTGTGGCGAACGAATCCACACTTTCACTGTGATTCGATATGCAGCTCGTGGTGCGTTAAGGGCGGCCAAGGCCACGTTGTGACGAACAGAAAAGTTGTGTAAATTATTGGCGTGCTGGGAACGAGGCAAGGAGACGTTTTAAATCGTGTCCGTGTGCATACGCTCTGGCCAATCAACCTGAGACAAATCCCCACAACGCTGTGCCTGGCATGTTCCGGGTAAACTGAATCTGGTTTAAGGCGGCGGAGGGTTCCACTGGAGGCCCGGTCTCGATCCTACTGCATGCCGGCAATGTCGTTGTTGGAGGCCGGGATTTCGTGAAGGCCATCCGGGTTAGGACGAGATCAACATCATCACTCAATTTAGGCAACGAAAGGACGGCATATATAAGTCGAGTTGTGTCAAATGGATTGGTTAGCTACTCCCATCTCGCCTCGCGTTAGACCTCCGCGGTTCAACATTACCATCATTTGCTTGTTGTCTCTTCTATATGCGTGTTGCTTCTTCTCGTTCTTCAAGAGTGATATCCTGACTACACTCAAAATGCGCTCAGCACCAACAAGTTTATTGCTTGGTCGGCCTACACTTGATAATATTGTTTTTGTCCATCTCTAATGGATTCCTAGGGTCCTTGCTGTTGCCAGCGGTCACAGCCAATTGCGGTCCCAAGGCTGATATCCGCGCCGACACAAACCGAGATGGCAAAGTCGACCTCATTGGAGACTCCGATGTCAGCGGAAAACAGGTATGGACCAATGACCGAGGCGCTCTGATTTTGCCCAACATTGGCGACACGGACAGGCGATGCTCGAAACTTGCCCTCAGCGGCCCTGCGCTCAGCAACGAGGAGCTCGATGATTGCCATGATGCATCCGATAATATCCAGCGTGCCCCCAACCTATTGGCCAGCGTACAGACTGTGCCTCTTGCTGGCCTGCCCGAGGACGTCCTTGGAAGAGTCTCGGTAGCCGGTGGCGCTGCGCGTGAATTAGTCCGTGTTTTCCACCAAGAGGGTGACAACTGGATTTTCACTGATCCAAACCACGCGTTTGCCAAGGGTGAACTTGAACAAGGATTGAAGCTTGGCGTTGACGCCCGAGACATCCGACGTCCCGATGGGTGGGATGGGAAAGCCACTCTTCGTTTCTCAATCACCGGCGCGGGGGTCAACTCAACGGATGAAGTAGCTGTGAGGGTTGCTCCTGTTCTGATACATCATCATCTTCAAGCTGTCGACCAGGTCTTGGCAGTTCAGGGTAATCAGACTGGGTCCCCATGGACGCACAAGTTCACAGATGACTTGTCAAAGGCGACCACGGATGCTGGCCTCGCGGCGCCGCTGCATCTTTTCAATGCTAGTGACGATATCTGGGCACAAGACTTCATGGAACCTGGTTTTGCCAGTATTCCCGGGCCAGATGGACCCATCAGCATTCGAATCATGATTCGTGCACCTCAAGACAGCCGTGTGGCTGGGCGTCAGCTTTTCGAGTACTTTAGAGGAGCAGGCGTCGGTGCTGTGCAGCACTTGGGTGGCGCCCGAGACGAAATCAATTCGGGCGGCAACATAGAGGCTGTGCCGCCATACACATTCAACGGGACGACTTGGCCCGCTGGTCGCATCATCCTCGGCGCGCACGGAAACACCATGCCTCACATCTTGCCCTTCTTCAAGGCTCAAGAGACCCAGAACCCTATCATCTTGGATAGCGAGTGGCTAGTGATCGGTCACGTCGATGAGTTTATCCAATTCTTGCCCGCAGACAACGAACGTGGTTGGATTGTCGTGGTCGATGACCCCCGAGCGGCCATCGACCTGCTGAAGGGTGTTCAAGCTAGCGGTCATGGAAGCATCCCTGCGATTTCTCGCAAGAACGATACGCAGGCCGGACCCAATGAATGTCAAGATTGGTGGTGCCAAGCCATTCCAGTGACGCCTCCTACTATCGATGAGGCCTTGGCTGACGAGCAGCTCATGGAGACAAATCGCCAGTGTGCCGAGCGCATAGATGGCAACATCGAGATTCTCAAGAGGGAAGTTGGCTTGACTGACGCAGACTTCGTCCGCATTCCTGCACTTTTTAAACAGAGCGCATTCCCTGGTGTAGACCCTGGACGCCTCCAAGTCGGTGCATTCTTCCCTGGTGTCATCAATAACTTGGTTTTGACTGGTTTCAAAACTTGCATCGCGCCAAATCCGTGGGGCCCTACCCCCAACGGCACCGACATCCTTGCCGCTACCCTCCGTTCCAAGTACGCCGAGATTGGCATTGACCTGCAGTTTGTCGATGATTGGAACAGCCACCACAACTTCGGAGGGGAGGTTCATTGCGGAAGCAACAGTATCCGTAACATGGATGATGCTTGGTGGTAGAAGCGGTCACGGTGCCATTAATTCTGGCACATATATTCAATTCGACTGCTAGTGACTGGGTCCACATATTATGAGTCTCGTCTCTTGACCTGGGTTAGATCTATACTAGTTTTTCATTTCGTAAGATAGAAGCAACATCTTGAAGCTTTTTCAAATTCAGAAACTGAATCTTGACAAGAATAAAGGCAAAGCCTAAGAAATACATATGACCCCTGGTGTGCACATGAGGTTGGTAGTAACCGCGCAGCCAGCAACACGGCAAGAAGACAACCAGAAATATCGACATAGACTGCGGTAGAAGCTCACACGGGACTACGATAATACCACTGAAAGAATTCTTCAACGAGTTGCAACAATAACTGCAAAAGGATCCCAGCTCGCACGTTTGATACTGGTACGATTCGCACAACGCCTTTCTGTTGCGGGCTAGCCTTTTTATACTGGCCAAACCTTTTCAAGTTTTCTCAGTTTGCATGAAAATCCTTCTATACGCTACCCCTACTACACTTATTTGATAGCACTGCTTGAGTAGAAAGCCGCAGTGTAACGTTGGTTGCTTCAATTTCCCTGCATTACAAGGCTTAGACGTCTTCAATTTTTGCTAATTTCGGTCACTTACGTAGTAACGCTATGCACCAGAGCGAGATTTATATTCACGTAGCTTGAATCAACACAGGCTTTGGACATCTTTGGCTGAAAAGTGGAACGTACTCACACCAACAGGCCCAGAACAACTCATAAGCCGCGAGAAGACCATGAATGAGCCAAAACCCTATATGTGGCACGTCAGCATCAATTACATTCCTGCACTAATTTTTCGGGCAGATGAAGCCAGTATCCCTTCAGTTTGTCTGCCGATTCGACACTTCTGGTGATGCTCTCCGTCCTGTCGTGATCGGAAATTCCGTGCATTTCTCTCCAGCACATGAGTCCACCGATATCCGGCGCTCGCTGGGACTTTGTCGCTTCCGCGCCTTGTTTCTGTAGCAAAATTCCTCGAACGGCGACGAACCAGGGCCAATTCTCACGCGAAACCGTCACGTGTGCTGCCGGTGGAATCATGATGGCCTCGAAAAAGTCATCTAATGCAAGAACATCATGTACAGCGTCCGCTCGTGAGCCAGCGAGCTGTCCGTATTGAGACAGCCGCGAAGAATCCTCAATCTTATGTGCACGGCTTCTTGTCGTCAGATGTGAGAGCTTTAGGCGGAGAAATTGTAAAGAGGGGAAAATTGAATCTTTGGGGGAGCTTGCTTTCGCGTACCCATTGAAACCCAATCTCAAAGGTAGCCTATTTCTGTCCCATTCAAGCTCCAAAGAAACAATCATTGAAAGATTTTCGTACGGTAATACGTCTTGGATACCGCGAAGAAGAGTAGGAGAGCAGATAGAAATCGTGTTAAACCCGTAAAGTACGACTACACCCTCCAGGTAACTGCAGCCCAGCTCATCAGTATAGTAATCGCAGCAAGGAGAGATAATACCCACGCTTGTCGACATGTGAGCAGCCAGCCCACGATTCCGATTCGGCAGTTATTATGACCCAGCGATGGCCAGGTGTATTTGTACTGCGTCCTACTAAACAGGCAGTGGTCCACTGAAAGGCCATTTGAATGTTCTCTCGGCCACGCACGTAGCCTCCCAAAGGATAGAGGCGCAGGGACGGATGCGTGACAAATGCAAGCAGACCACAGCCACCGTCTACCTGTTCCTGTGCTGGCATACTCGAGGCCCATGTGGATTTTGCGCCTACTAAAGGCATGGGACAATATTGAACGTCGGATTTCTGGTGGTAATAAACTAAAGAAAGGGCCGCTGCGGGTGACTTGCATCCGCACCTTTTCTGCCAAGGCCGTGAGCACTGGAGTCGTGCTGGTATTGCTGTTGATGATTTTTTTGTTCAAGGCAGCCTCGGCCAGCTTCGCCGTCACAGGCTTTAAGATACAATGGCGGATGCATTCTGCGATTAGAATGAAGGGTCCAATAAACAGAGCGTAAAGGATGATGATTCACAGCAAGGATGGTGGAAATGGTGATTTACACATCTTCTGTCCACGCGACCGCGAGTGTCGGGCAGGGTTTGATGAATGATCATTTGAAGGCATCTTGACCAGAGAAGAAAAAATCGGCGTGTCGGCCTAAAGCTGTGATTAAACGATTGAGAGTCTTGACTTTGGGCTTCTTGTGTCGCGTCCTACCGAACGTCGTATTTATTTTCGTCCTACTTCGAGAATTGTGGATTCAAACGTCTGCTCTATTTCGATTGACTATTTGAGATCATTGGGAGCGAAAACCGAGGGGATTGATCCTTTTGTAGGACTGTTGTGTTAATACTATTTATAGCAGTCGCCAAGCCAACATCTGTGGTATCGACAAAGTCCTAGATAGTGGCCCTTTTGATCTTCTGATAACTTATTTAGTGTTACAGGCCCATTACAAACAACTAGAATTATGCTTTGTCATGCTCCTATAGGTTTTTGATTTTATGCGATCCGCTGAATCTGCCTACATGATGGCATCGTGTTCTGGTCCGGAGATGTTGATAGTAACTTTGCCAAATTACCAGAAGCTGTATGTTTACTTGTAAGGTTCAGCGGCGCTGCATCTCGTATAGCAGGGCGTCTGCCTAATTTGGGGGCGGGGGCACTGGGATCTCAAACCTGGAAGCATTGGGTTGCAATTGGCGCTGTAAAAAGGCAGAGACTTGGGTTGCAGATTGGGGCGATGCACGTTCTGTCACAGCGAATGGCGCCCTGGTGTAACAACTACTTAATGCTGATGTGCCCAACAAAACCTTTCGCGGTCATTATGAACTCGAATGATAGTGAATATAATGCACAATGACTGGGCACTCGGGTTCAGTTTTCGCACATGGACGTGTATGATCTTATGCTCAGTCGAACAAATTTAGCCCAAAGAAGGAATGGATAATGAGGGGCCCACTTACGTTACTCTTCGTTTTTGGAGCGTTGGCTTGGCAGTTCTATCCGTAAACGTCCGCGGGGTATAATGGCTCAGTGCAGGATTCAGAACATCCCGTGTGCTCAACGTCTTAGCAATAAAAGCTTTCACCCAATTCTATCATTTTCTTCTCGACTCCGAAGTGCCTTTCTTTCTTTATTTAAAGAGAATGCAGGAGGTTGATGATACCAGTCAAGGGTCTAGCAGACCTGAAGGGCTCGATCGAATGACTGCCAAGGTTAGAAGCTTCGACCCCAATAGAGGCAATATCCTTCATAGCCCGGATCAAGTGGGCGCCGACGAGGACTTCGAGGCATCCATGATGGATGATGAATGTGTCGGTATGACAGAAAAGAGCCAAGAGAAGCCTAAACCTGTCGAGAATTATGAACAAATTCTGCCGGCACCCTTGTCGATTGCGCTCCACCAGAGAACGCAAGATCTGTGCTCCATATGTCGCGCATTCCCCCAGGGAACATTTCTTGTAAGGTTTATGAGAGGAAAGACGGAGCCTCTCTTGTATCATCCTACTTTATCGTCGTTGAAGACATCAGTAGAGGCCAGTTGCTATTTCTGTGCAGAGATTTCCAAGACACTGGAATCATTTTGTGAGGCACACCTGTCTTCAATGACCTTGGAGGATTTCTACTCGATCAGATGCTCCATTGAATATAGTGACGACCTATGGAGTCAAGAAATCAGCGGCTTTGTCCTTGCGTTTCATCTTTTCGATACTGATGGTCACCGGGTTAGCGAAACTGATGCATGGCCAGAGGGGTTTGCCGTTATGAATTTCCATCATGCGAAAAATCTAGGGCTCGGGCCGGAATTTCTAGGTACGTTATACTTTCAAAACTAACATACGTCAACATACAGCTAAGCCCGTCCAGACCCCGACACTAGGGTGACATCTAGCAAGTCTCCCACAAGTCTCAATGTGGTACGTCATTGGTATCAGCAATGCTTAGACCACACGACTTGCCGTGACTGGAAACAAGGTGTGAAAACTCTCCCGACTCGTCTCATTCAAGTCTGGAGATCTGAAGAATTGCCATCGGATATATCAGCCAAGCTTTGCGAATCAAAGCACCTCCCAACAATGACCAAATACGTGACAGTAAGCCACTGCTGGGGAGGAGAGAATATCTACAAGTTAGAGCAACAGAACTACAATACACTCCGACAGTCAATACCGCCCTCCGCACTGTCAAACACATTCAAAGACGCAATGTATACAGCTCTTGAGTTGGGTATTATGTACATTTGGATCGATTCGCTTTGCATTATGCAGGACTCCGCGGAAGACTGGATGCATGAATCAAAGAGAATGGGAGATGTGTATTCCCATGCCGAGTGCAACATTGCGGCAACTGGCCATCGCAACGGCACTTTTGGGCTCTTCAGCGAAAGAAATGCGCTTCCGCTTGCACACTTTCCACTACTGGTCAATCTCAGTCTAGTTGACGAGGATGGCGAAGGAACACAGTTTGATGGTTTTTTCGTGAGAGGGGACGATTATGATTTCGTCAATAGCGTCGATCGCAGCGTACTCAATTCCAGAGCCTGGGTAGCTCAAGAGCGGGCCCTTTCACCAGGTATCATCCATTTCACTCCCGAGAAGATTTGGTGGGAATGCAAGGAATTGATTGCCAATGAAGCCTACGTAATGGGTGACTTAGTATGGGGAAATGACGTCCGCAGAGCAGGCACCATACACTCTCTCAAAGGCAAGGACAAGAATGAAATATACGCCTTCTGGAGGAACTTTGTCAGTCATTACGCTTCTACCGAGGTTACTCGAGCCGAAGACCGCTTCCCCGCTGTGCTTGGCATGGCACGCTCTATGGAAGAGGTCCTCAACGAGGATTTTATCGCCGGGTTTTGGAAGGGTGATATTGTCCGTTCACTCCTTTGGGAGCGATCTTTCACCGTTGAAACTTCTCCACAATTACCTTTTGCACCTTCGTGGTCCTGGGCATCTCAACGTGGACCCCTCCACGGCCTTGTATTCGCAAGTCTAAATTATGGGCAACCTCTGGAAGATATCCGGATTGCTGTATTATCCGACGTTCCAGGCTTCCGATCTGACCTGCAATCAACATGGATGGAAAGATCTTCGGTGCGGGGGCTTGCAATCCGAGGGCCGCTCAGAACTTTGCCGCAACGTCTTGAAACGGATGATCTAGAGATGCCTGAAAGGATACGATTTATGCATTTCCAAGATGATAGACCGTATTTACCTCTTCAGGATCCTCTGTGGCGACGGTTCGAGAAACATACGCACCTCCTGTTTCTAGTCAGAGCACAAAATCTTGTGTTTGGTTTACTTTTGCAAGAAGTACTGGACACATCTGAGCCAAATACTTTTCGCCGATCTGGAACCGTCCAAGTCGCTTTTGCGGGAGATTCAATCCATGATACGTATCTAGGACTTGTCAAGAGAAATGGGGAATATCAGCCAGAGTCGAGATTCAAGAAGCATGGGCTTCAAGATATCATTCTAGTTTGAGCCCAACAGCAGATGAAAGCTTTTATTACTATATAAGAGCTGGGATATGCGGCTTCATCTATTACTAAGCCTTCATGAGGTACAGAAGGATCGCTCTATAAATCGCTTCTATCCTGAAATTGGTTTATAGAAAAAGGCTGCCTGAATGACTTTGAATGATTTTAAGCCCTAAATGGCACGCAAAATA
Source organism: Paramyrothecium roridum (assembly GCA_003012165.1). Lineage (NCBI taxonomy): Eukaryota > Fungi > Ascomycota > Sordariomycetes > Hypocreales > Stachybotryaceae > Paramyrothecium > Paramyrothecium roridum. Next base: position 31,535 of record PXOD01000133.1, on the reverse strand, counting down.
CCTTCCAATTTTCAAGGACCAGAGATCTGTCCAACAGCGGATGATTGGATATGCGGAAACGGCTATTGATTGCTACAAAACTGAACTAAGAACAGAAAACCTTCAGACAACACGGACTGTTCTCTCGAAGCTGCTCGAAATTGATGGGAACGGCCAGGCATTGCCTAGTCACCAGGTTCGCGACGAGGGCATGGGTACATCATTGACCACCGCCAATACCTTAGCATACCTTATTTGGGCTGTCTGTCGTCATCCTCGAGTCAAAGGTCAATTGATCGAAGAGCTCCGTAGCTTGCCGAATGGTTTTACAAATAAGGACCTTCAAGCGCTACCGTTCCTAGAACTTGTTATCCTCGAGACGCTGCGTCTATACCCCGCTGCGCCAGATTCATTGCCCCAGTCTGTGCCACCTGGAGGGGCAGAGATTGCTGGAATTTGGCTTCCTGGTGAGTCAACTGTCATGACCTCGGCTTATTGTCTTCACCAAGATGCAAGTGTGTTTCCAAACTCCGAAAACTTCAACCCCTGGAGATGGGAGGCATCCACAGAGGAAATGAGGATTTCATTCTTGCCATTTGGTGGGGGAGTAATAAGTAAGTCATTGAACTCATATCTAAACCACTCTTCCTTGCCCCTCTCATCACAGAATCTCTGCTAAGTTATCCTCGGAGCGTGCGTCGGAGTTCACTTAGCTTGGCTGGAGATTCGTCTTGACACAGCCAAGTTCTTTTTAGCATATCCAAACGCAAGGGTATTGAAAAAAAAACAGTGGATTTCGCGCCGTGAACCAGGATCATCATAAGCAACTCATTCTCTCCATACACTGTTATCTTTACGACATCATAGGTGAACTAAAAGACCCCAGACAAGTGTCAGCAATGCAGATGAACACTTACCATTTCGTTCACCTCGAGCTACTATTGGTCATACCAACAGGACTACCTTCTGGAAACTGCCTAGTTCGTGAATTGCAATGCGACCAGGGTTGCAATCCTCCATCATCATGGATGGCACCCACCTTCTCCGCCGTTTTAAACCATTGAAGCGGACCTACTGGTGACGGCAAAGCTTTCACAGCGGCAAAGTCTCCTCATGATGCTCCTCATTAACATCCTGCTTCACGTGCTAGCGACCAGCATCGTTTTAGCTCAAAGTTTTGGCGACCTTACCGTACGGACATCCACAGGTGCTTTTACGGGCCTCATCGACCCAGAGTTCCCTCTCACCCGACAATGGCGGGCAATACCATTCGCTGAACCTCCTGTCGGATCACGACGCTGGCTGCCGCCGCAGAAAATTTCTCGGAATTCCAAGCATCGCTACTCAACCAAATTTCCAGCATCATGCCCCCAATTTGTATCAGCAGCCGAGTCCATGTGGAATTTACCACTGACCAAGGGCAACCTGATTTATAACGGCGCCCAAAACGATTCATCGGGCCTTGTAGGTGAGGCCACCTCTGAGGACTGCTTGTATTTGGCTATTTGGGCGCCTGCGGCAGCACAGATACCCAAACAAGGTCTTCCTGTCCTTTTCTTTGTGACGGGAGGTGGCTTCACCATAGGCGGGATTGAGCTTCCGTGGCAGATACCGACGTCGTGGGTCGAGCGTTCACAGTCACACATTGTTGTATCCATAAACTACCGACTAAATATCTTTGGCTTCCCGCATGCTCGCGGTCTCTCCGAGCAGAATATCGGGATACTCGACCAACGTGCTGCCCTTGAATGGGTTCGAGATAACATTAAAGCGTTTGGAGGCGACCCTTCACGAATTATGCAATGGGGACGGTCAGCAGGCAGCAGTGCCACAGATATTCACGCCTACGCATTTCATCAGGATCCCATCGCTCAGTCCTACTACATGGAATCGGGAACAGTATTTAGTACCAACCCCGTGAAACCAGACTCAACATTTTCCAACTTTACTTTCGTTGCACGCCACGTCGGGTGCGAGAATCCTTGCGGCGGCAAATGCAAAGACGAGGAGGAATTTGGCGCGGCAGAACTCGACTGCATGCGTCAAGTGTCCATGATTCAAATAACCAACTTTGTTGGACAGTATGCTGATAGAGCAGAGAACCCTCCGTTGAGATTCGGTATAACGATCGACGAACATGTTGTCTTTAGTGACTATCATGCCCGGTCCCAGGCGGGCAAATTCGCACACAGGCCAATCATGCTCTCTTTCACCGCTAATGAATTCGCATCGCTAGTACCATGGCCGAAGGATAACCTTGAGAAGGGTCCAGACCAAGCGTTTCTAGACGCATGGACAGTGCCATTCTGGGTATGTGCCGTCTTTAACTCGACTACCTATCGGAATCGGGCGGGTGTTCCAGTTTTCAGATTTCAGTACGCATCTGAGTTCCCAAATCTGAACGTGTACGAGTGGCTTGGTGCATACCACAACGCCGAGACGCCTCTGGTCTTCGGAACCTATGGACTTCTGGACCACATAGCAGATACCACCAAGTTCCAAATAGAAGTCAGCCACTCGATGCAAGACCGTCTTCTAGCCTTTGCCAAGGACCCGTTTAATGGACCGCAGAAATTGAGCTGGACTCCATCCATTGTTAGCGAGCCTAATGGGGGTAAATATTTGCGTTTCGGCGGATCAAGTGGGAAAGCATGGGAAATTGTAGATGGCATTGAGATTGATGGCGCCTGTCTTGGAGAACGCAGATACAACGCATTTCCCTAGGAAGGTTGAACACAGGTAAATCCAAGGTCTAGTTCTTCGCCTTGCACATTTAAAGATTTGAGATTTGGAAACCAAAGATATCAGCAACCATAGCGTCTATAAAGACTCGTATTTCGGACAAGTGACCCAACCTGCTTTGACCCGCTCTAATATGTCCAGACTCGATATTCCGGTTGTCTGCACTGCCATACCACTACAAAATTTTTCGCCTTGAGGGTTTGTGAGAAGGCCCACTCCTGCAGTACTGGAACTCATTGGTAGCCATTGATGATATCTCACAGTTTGACAGCTAAGGAACTCCCGCACATAAGCAAACATGCGAGGTGGCACAGAAAGGACCTGATGTCTCGTTCGAAGTCCAATCACAGTCGGCAACAGATTATACATAACGACAAATACTTCAAGCGGACATGATAGAGGGAGGGTAACCGAAGCATTTCGGCAATTTGGCTTTTCGACACCTTCACACGTCATTCTGTTATCAAGTAGTATGTCGGGAATGATGATAGCTCTGTCTACAGTGACTTCTAGGAACCTATAAATGCCAGGAAGTGAGAGCCACTCTGTCCTGTTGAAGCAATGCACGTCTGCAGCAAAGAGCACGTGTGTTATTGAATAATGGAGCTCCATATCATTTGTACAAAGTATGCAACCCGGCAAGAAAGCCAACATTGCCGCGTTACCTATTGGCAACCTTCTCCGTATGATTGAAACTTTCTCTTCTCTTCTATATATCACATGTAATCTCTAGGGTCTAGGTCTATGTCATATTCATCCTTATGCATCCAGTCCCATTGCTCTTGAAGGACGGCTAGACTTCCAGTTCGTATCAAACGATCAGCATCCCACATTACATACCCCCAAGTATGAAGAACTTCCGGTATGTGAGTACCGTACAAGTTGCTGTAGGTACCGCGCCAAATTGTTACCCAGGCCAGAGGAGGAGCGGAATCGCCATCACCAGTAAACGGCAGTGGTTCCCGGTTATCCTGAGCCTTGTCGCGATCGGAGTAGTTGGCTTCTCTTCTCCGATCTTGATTGTACTCGCATGAAACATCATACATCCAATCGTCACCATGAACCAGATTGGATGCAGTCAAATCCACTAGCTGGTTATGTTCTTGGGTGCGAATTGTGGCGAGTAGGTGGCTCAAACCCAATGACGCTATCCCATTTCTCAGATATTCTCTCTGCACTGATTGGATTCAGTTTTTGTCTACAAAACGGATGCTTAGCGGTATGTCTTACCACTATAATGACCAAGGTCGAATGCGCCTTCTGGCGTGTACAAGCCCCTACCAGAGTCAAATCTGGGATTGTCTGGGTGAAGATCTTGTTGAACTTTGTCAAACACAGCTTCATATTTTCTTTCAACAAACTTGTTTATGCAAGCAATTTCTTCAATCTCCCAAGGCTCAATGGTTTTGAATAACTCAGATCGTAGGCCACTTCCACTTCCAGCATGTCGACCTCTTGAATGAGCCGGCAGCTGGCCAAATACATTGCAGAATAACTGGAAACGATATAAACCGCGAACGACTCGCTTCTCTTCGATTCTGCTTAGGGCTAGAGGGTTTCTTAAACCCTGGAGATTAGTGCGTGCCCAAGCAACATATTCCTGCACGAAAGGGCGGACGACTGATATGTAAAACTTTGCAATGTCGACCAGTTCTTCAATCATTGACAATTCATAGATTTCTTCGGTCGAGACAAGTCGTCGAGCCTCGTACTCCGCAATGAGCTCCTCGATCTTATCGGGTGTTCTTTCTTTCCGAAACTCGCACGGGCTGGAAAGGTTGACGGTATATGCGTCCACAAGTGTGCGACCTAAGGTTTTCCACAAGCAATGCCTCAGCCAAAACTGACGTTGAGCATGATAATGTTGATGGTAGATTGGTGATGCATGCACCAAAGCTGATAGATCATCAATGCTATCCAAGGCAAGGAGGATCAAGTACTGGATGTCAAAAGGGACTTCTTCCAGCCTGGAATCACCGACTCCGTCACGGACTTGGGAAGACTTTGCTAACAATGAAAGCTTGACTGGCTGTATCGGTTGGCGTCGCCGCCATAGCTTTCGTGCTGAGAAAATCTCCCGTAGTTTCTTCATGATGGTAATTTTTAAAATGCATTCGGTACAAATTTTTGAGACGACAGCGATGGGAGGATAGTTTGACATTTATACAATGTCCAACAGAAGTATCCTACGCGTGAGTCACATACCGCCGCAGCGTTCAAGGTCGCCATAAATCTTAAGCAGGCACCCATTTGGCGTTTAACACGGGCTGAACCAACATCAGAGGCTGTAGCAGATTTGGCCATTTGTGTGGCTGAGCTGTTGGTGGTCATCAAATAAAATGGAGCCGTGTGACTACGCATGGCCCGAAATGGATTATGGTGCCCATGACTCTGCTTACTCTTTTACTCATCCATGTCCTATCAACTGCTGCGAATATCATGTTGTTTCGGTGATGAATTCGCATGGAAGTCCAGTCATATGCTAGGCACACGACGCTCTTCTCTCTCGGCGACGTCGGTCTTTGGGGTCTTGCGAAACGCGGGGAACCTGGTTCCCACGTTACATTGAATGCTGAAATGGACTAGGTTATACGACACCCACCGCTCCGCTGCGGCTGCCAAGTCGTCACGCGCCCAGCCGCAGGAAATAAGGTTGCTCTGACCAATACTTGCAAGCACAGAACGGAATTCATGCGCACTTGATCGGTAACTGCCGAGGCTTGTCTCTAGCACATTGTGACAACTGTGACAGAATCCCAACTGGGGGGGATATTGCACCAATAAAGGAATACTGAGGGCGGAGCCAGGCTACCGTTATGGCACGACCTTCCTTGCCTAGAAATATGTCCGTTACCACAAACTCAAAGCAAGCGCCGCGGTCAACTGCCGAAAGGTGTTCTGGTCCAAGCGCGGAAACACTGTTATAAATGCTGCTTCTCCTCAGGCCATGGGAGAGAAGACTCGTAGATTGTGGTTGCCCAGCCCAGATACCGACCGCCGCTCTCAAAGTGTCATTAGTACAGGTGTTCTTGTTCGTCACAACATGAAGCTGCTTACTTTCTTGGCCTTGGCTGCCGGAGCTGTTGCTCTGCCTACAGATCGCATTGTGATTGAGGTTCGAGGGACTGTAGACAGCCCGGAATTAGTAGCTCGTCAAGCTGTGACTACTCGCAATGAGCTTACCAGCGGCAGCTCCTCCAGCTGTCCTCGGGTGGTCTTCATCTACGCTCGTGGGACCACAGAGCCTGGAAACATGGTAAGCATTGCATGACCGGGTTCCAAGATACTCACGCTGATCGCCGACTAGGGTGATGGAGAAGGACAAGCTATTGCCGACGCCCTTGAATCGCAGTATGGTGCTGCTCAAGTCTGGGTCCAGGGCGTAGGCAGCCCTTACAATGCCGACTTGATTTCTAATCTCCTGCCCGGCGGTACTTCTTCTGCTGCAATTGGTGAGGCCCGCCGTCTCTACAACTTGGCCAACAGCAAATGCCCAAACGCTGCCGTCGTGACTGGCGGCTACAGGTAAACACACCCTTGCAACTTGGGACTGAGCTAGACTGACATTTTGCTATAGCCAAGGCGCTGCCGTTGTGTCGGGTGCCCTGGGTGGGCTGAGTGCTACCGTTAAAGAGCAGGTCAAAGGAGCTGTTCTCTTTGGCAACACCCAAAATCAGCAAAACAATGGTCGAATTCCGAATTATCCCACTGATAGAACGGTTATCTACTGCGAAGACGGCGATCTTGTTTGTGAGGGTACTCTCATTATCGCACCTCCGCACTTTGAGTACCTTGATGAGGCTCAGGATGAGGCCCCACGGTTCCTCATTTCGCGGATTGGATGAGACCGGAATATCTGGAGAAGTGAAAGCTGTCCAAGACGAAAATCCTCTTAAGGCGTTTTTGTACTGCCACAAGAGAATCAATTCTGATTTGAGGAGTTTAGTCATTACCGCCATGATCTCAATTGGACTAAGCTATGTATCTTGAATGCATAACCGAGTCACAACTGTCAACAGAGCGTAATCTCAGGTTGTAGATCATTCTTGTACTCCTGATCCTAATCATAAATTGAAGTCCTGCATCTTAGAGAGCTTTATGGGCACGATCTCTGGCCCATCTTCGACTGAACTGGCTGGAGAGACTGAACGGGAAGCTTCATGAGTAGAAGATGCCCGGCTCGAAGCCATAGCTGAGTTAATTGACTCGCAAAGCTCCGGACAGGCTCTGGGTGAGTTGTGGCCCGGAGTAATTGTGAGCAGGTTCTCAATTCCGGCGTTTGGATCGTACCGAAAATCCGGATTGTAACGCGGGCAGTTCAAGCTCCACACAACATTTCCGCTGACCTGATACGACATAGCCCGTAGATACCGGTCGAGCTTTTGCGAAACTCGATCTGTAACCATCCTGAAATCATCACACATGTTCAAAAATTGTCTCTCGTATCTGTTGCTAGCCTCTCTGACGAGCTGTTTCGCAGTCGCGGCATCGACTCCCTTCCAATTCATGTAAAGCCAGACCGCGTTCAGAGGCTTTGGTGCTCCAGGTTTCTGAGCTGCTTCCCATTCTCTATCGAAAGAAAAGTAGTCGTTTGCGAGAGCTAAAGCGGAAAAGGCCGGTCGCAGAATAGGTGCCATCTGTTCGTCCTCGTCCTTTGTCAGAGTCATCCCCATACCAAAGACCATGGCGGACTCGACGAATCTTTGACATGATCGATTAATTCGAGAAGATCTAGAAATGGATCAATTGGACTTACGGCGCTCCACAGTCAACTATCCTAAAGTCGAGGTAGTCCTCTAGGTTGTTGAAGATTTTGGCCTTGTCCTTCCAGGTGGTTGCAAGCATAGTTTTCCACACATCCATGACTCTCATTGCGCATGGAGCGTCCGTCGATTGCAATTCACTGAGCATCTTTGCTTGCATCTTCTTGCGTCCAGTTTTGACCCGCATGGATGCATTTTCTGAATTTCCAAGACTAAACGTGTCGTCTTCATCTGTCCGCTGCAGCCACGTTAGCATAAGAAGCATCATGGAGTTTCCTTACTCACTGCTGCGACCTCAACGACGGTGTCGTGTAGAAAAGCGTCTGTCCATCATCAGTACTTGAACAAGCCAGCATACTTTCGGTGTTCTCACACTCCAAGACATATGCCACCAGTCTCAAGCGCTCTGGTCGGCATAACGGCAGTACCACAGCTGTAAAATTGCCATTTAGTGGGTTGCATCCACCAAACTCAACTGCAGGCCCAATATGCTGTGCCCAGTCATGCCTTGCCTCAATGCACCCATCATTAGCAAGAGACTCGAACTTGTGTCTCCTCAAAGGGTAGTTGGGACAAAAGCCGTGGGTGTCAAACTGTCCGATATCGAGAGGGTGAGAATACAAAGCTTCTGACTCCATGATGTTATGACGGATCGACTACTAACTAGAATATCACATATAACTACATATCAAACGGATTATGGACCATGTTGATGTATTTATACCGCCATAGGGTCTCTCGTCTTATCATCGACTGCCTCTTGTAGCGGAACCGATATCGTCTCGGTCCGCAGTTACGGGGCACTGTGGAGCATAAAGCGATCATGATGCATGATAAACACAAAAGAAGTCTCGGGCGTAAATGCAAATTTGCACAACCAATGTACCGGTATCATAAGTTGGTGCGCTTTACCCGGATTTTGGGGAACGGACAATGCATTTGAAAGATTTGGTTTGCGATGGCATTCCACACCTGATGTTAGATATATGGGACTCCCAGGTCCTGGGGATTCGCCCAAGACATGCTTGATGATGTAACTCATTGTTGCTTTGTTTGTTTAGCGGCCGATCATGCGGAGCCCAGCTGAGACACAGCTCTAGGGTCAATATCAAATAAGACCCGCTCCATTGCGATACCCAGGGTGCACTCCCCCTAACGTACGAGGAGTAATTGGTCCGCTCACCGGATACTGACTCGAACAAAGATGCTCAAGCGCCTGTACCCCTGCTAGAAGGTCACGAAAGCTGTCAAAACAAATGACTTGAGTGACGCAATACACGGCACGCTGTACTCAGTGCACTTACCGCGCACTCTAAATGAAAAACAAATTTTGTAAATGTCATTTGCATTCCTGTGGCTTCCGGAAACATTTGACAGCTAATCCGGGCTCCAGGTTACAGTGGATCCGGAAGTGGCCTCTCATGTGCAAAGTTTACGTCAATGACATGGAAGTGGCCATCAAAGCCAAGCCAAGTGAATATCAGGTAATGTTAAAACTCTGGGAGAGTGCGAGTGCATTGCCATCACGCTCTTTTGGCCCAGCTTGCTAGTGTGTCTGGCCATCCATACTTCATGTTCCCCAATTGCTAGAAGATGGAGCAAACTGTCTTCGGCATTCAAAATTTCGCACTTGACGATGAGCAGTCACTTCGATTTGAATTGTTCAAGGCCCAGTCCGACGAGCACGGTCTCCTGCAGCAGTTAACGACCTCCTCTGATGATGTTGGTTGCGGTTTGAACGACGATGCGGCTCTGCTGTATGATTGGCTATCCGAACAAGCATGAAGGTGCTAATCATCTAGCTAGGAGGTTCTTGATAGGCCGTTCATTCGATGTAAACGGGGCACTCAAGCAGTACGAAGCTGCTTCTGACATCCGCACTTCCATTGACGCTGGAAAATCATATGACGACATAGAAATCAGTGAATTCGAGGATACAAGGCACCTGGTAACATCTTCTTCAAGCTCAAGCGTACTCAGTGAAATTGGACTTAACTTTGAGTTAGTATCCCCACTGGTCAGGCTGCCGTGACAAGAGCGGCCTGCCACTATGTATGTTTGATCTGTCTCATCTGAATGATAATGCAATATCACGATATTGCGCAAGCAAGAAGAGTTCCACAAAAGCAGAGCCGGGACGTGGCAACAACGCTGTCAGGCAGGCCGTAGTGTTCCACGACTACCTCACTCGCTTCGTCTTACCACTTTGCTCCGTGGCTTGCGACCGACCGGATACACAGAGACCAGTGACGAGTGCAGTTTATCTCGTGGATGTTTCAAGTCTTACCCTCAAGCAAGGCTGGAGTGTCCGGAGCTACGCACAGGACATTAGTAAATTACTGGCAACCTGCTACCCTGAAGTAGTCGAAAGGGTTTATGCAAGTCTTTTGGCCGGCATCACTTCTTAGAGTACCAAAGGCTAATTCAGGATCAGGTACTGAACGCGCCTGGGCTGTTTGGCAAAGTTTGGGGAATCCTGAGCCGTTGGGTCGACCCAAGAACCGCGTCGAAGCTAGTCATTGTGCCGTGCTCGGAGACATTGGAGACCTTATGTCAATACATCGATGTCGAAAGCATTCCTACACAATTCGGCGGCAAATTTGAATTTGAGCACGGAATGACGCCAAAATTAGACGACGGCCTGTTGAAGTCTGTAAACTGGTGTTCTGGTTGTTCGGATGAACTGCCTACTGGCCCGATCAAGTGGATATATGACAAGAAGAATGGTTATACAATGCTTGCTGTTGGCTCAAGCAAGGGGCAACAACGTCATGAGGCTTTGGCATATATTCCTACGAAGGAGAAATAATAACGGCATAAGCAAAGCAATTGCAATATTCATGTGACAGTACAACGCTAATTAAATTAAAGACGCCCTTTCTTGTTTCTCAATGATTCCAGCGGAACAGCGGTCTTCAAAATTTCCCGCAAAAGACGGGCAAAGTCCCAACCTAGTGCCTCGCCCGCAACCAAAGTCAAGCTTGCTTGGTCTTCACGCCCTGGACGACCCGGACCAGTCATGTTCTAAGAGTCTATCAGTAAAGATGTTGAGAATATCGAAACAAAAAGCTCACTGGTTTCATGTTAACATCAAAAAGTGCGAATTTTGACTTTTGGTCATCCTTGAATCTCCGAATGTCGATTCGAATGGGGGCTGTTGGGCCGAGAAGCTTTGCAGCGCGCTCGCATTGCCTCATCGCTTCAAGTACGACTGGATCGGAAGCTGCTTCGCCCGTGATTGCTTTCGAATTCGCAGTGACCGCCACGACACCGTTGTACGGAGCCACGCCGTCAATGTGATTGAAACGGCGTACAACAGGGAGTGCCCAGTAGCCAGCATGATCCCCTGTCGGTGGCATGACAGTTACGGTTGCTTCTTCACCAGACAGATATTCCTCAACTAACATGGCCGATGAGTCAACAAGAAGCTGCTCCGCATGCTTAGTTAGCTCTTCCAATGAGCTGCAAACCTTGACTCCCTGGCTGCCTCTACCACGAAGTGGTTTACCAACTACGGGGAACGAGAGACCTAAACCACCTAGGTGGTCCGAAAGATTAGCCTGCCGATGAATCGTCCACGCTTGTGGCATGTCAAATCCTCCTGCTTTACGTAGGAGGTTGTTGACCAGCTCCTTGTCATCATATTGTTCTACCAGAAGTGGCGGCTGTCCTATTACTTGGACTGTGTCGCCAAATCTCGCAGCGGCAAGGGAGGTCTGAAGAGGGTGCGCTGCAAATAAGATGGTATTTGCCCATATGTGCGTAACACCATGCTCCAGGAGGGTAATTAATCCTTGCTCAGTGTCCGGGAAACACCAGTCACTTTGCTTGGTCGGATCCGGTTTCGCAACAGGTGTGATGACTTGAACATCGGGCATGAGGCTCAAAGAGTATGCAATATCTGATCCTGAGTCCTGGTAACCTGCAACAACATTAGACATCAAGTCCATTCAAGATTTATCGATCTCGCTACCTCCCGGTTTCATGGGCTTCTTCGAGCCCTGGATGGTTGGAGGCTCAATGGCCTGGAAGAGAATCGCGACGCGAGGCTGAATTTGATTTGAGTTGGCCATTGGACTGGTTGAGTGTTTTCGCTTGCTGCACCACGATTGCGTTAGGACATCAAATGTTTGTTGGCTTCGGTTGTACGTATGACCCTGATGAAAATGGCCTATTGATTGAGTTGAGAAAGCATTCCTTATCCGTGTCAGAGCTAAAGAATGACAAAGCTGGACAACACGACCGAGGCCGGAGTGAGACATCGTGACTTGATTTGGCAGAGTTTGGTGGGCCGGTGATGCCATCAAGTGCACCGAACCGGCGACCGGCGTAAAGCCGAGCTGCTTTCTCGGTTACGACAGACGTACGTGTGAACAACGTAGCAATTATTACTATACACTGTGTTTGCCGTACTGCCGAATTATCCACTTAAAAATTAGATGTTGTCGTGCACGATAAAATTCGCCTACCCTGCACCAAGGCTCAGGCGTGGTCGTCACACATGTTGCGTGGGATGACGGTAGTATAAGCATTCACTGAGAACTACCTTGAATCCGTATTATTTGAACATTTTTGTATTATACTTTCTTGTATTCATCATACTTACAACTGGCATGCTTATCTGAACCAGAGCCCTCATTGAAGTACTGGACCACTAGCCAGTACGGATCAACAACAAGCGGTATTGCCGATCATGAAGCAACCATCAAAGCAAGATTCACTAGATCGTGCAACCTAGTTGGCATCTACACAAACCCCTAATTTCCTGGCAATACGATTAGGGATACTGTTCATTCAAAATTCCAGCTAGCGACTGCGTCAAGCACATTTCATAGAACAAGCCCGTCTCTGCACACACTTCATCGTGCGAACCTGTTTCGTTGATGTGTTTCACCGAATGTAAATTTAATCTCTCAACTTTGAAGCCACCGTCCCCGAGTCTTCTAGCGGTGATAACAAAAGTTCCGTTGCCAAGCCTCATGACAATATTTGAAGAGAAGCACGTTCGAATTACGATGACCACTCCCGCAGCTCGCCCCTTTCACTGTAGTCTAGTTCAGGCCAGGCAAAAAGTGTTCCGTCGTTTGGCCTTGCGCTCTTCGCCCCATATCTTTGGGAGTCGGCGGACATGCACCAGGTCCACTCATCAATATACTTCCCGGGCCGAAAGCAACCAAGCCCGCACTGCATGGTAAGAACTCGAAATGGTAGCCAGATGGTGGACGAATACCAAGGCTTGATTTTGACTCCGCCACGCGCCCACCCCGTAGTGGATGGGGGAAAAGGAGCCAAAAAATCTAGAGCCTAGACAAGCCAGCTAGGAGTCGATTATGCCCAGTTAGGAGATTGAAAAGACCTGTTGCCATAAGAGAGAACACTGTCCTAAGGCTTTCGATTTTTTGATGGGTGGAGCGGGTCTCCATAATTGGCGAGACTGGAAGCGACCGTCTCGTGATTGCTGAGGCGTATAGTCGCGCACAGAACGAAAAGCTGTTATCGAACTCGCGTGTCAGACACAGAACATGCACCAACAAACAACGATGTTTGCATCCAGACTCTTGGCTAGTGGATAGAGCGGTAACACCGAAGATGATGGTACCGGCTGAATCATCAATGCTATTCTTCAAACTGTCCGTTGTATTCTCCGGGATGTAAACTTCACTCTTTTGACACCTCTCCGAAGATGTGCAAAAAGGAAAGTCGGAATAGTACAGCCATTCAGGATCACATTACACATAGATTCATTTCGCGTGATGCTGCTTGAATGAAGTGAATCAGATCAGGAAACCATTTCGCCCGTCCCGGCCAATCAACCGTCTGGCTTGCACTTGAGTCATTGAGAGCTCCGCGTGGCCATGCTGAGCTCCGCCCCCGGATTCTCGGCGTTTCGGAGCAGCCTGCGCCTCCGTTTGCTCGGCGTCTCGGAACCACCAAAGGCAAGACTGGGGCCGAGGTCTCATGCAATTATTGGACCCACAAACAAGAGGAAATGTAATACGAACTGCTTGCGTGGTCTTTTCATGGCATACCACAAGCATGCGTATAAATCATAACCGTCCTGGCTGGATCCAATTCTGTGTAGCACGGCTCCCAGAATGTCCCAATAGACACCTCCTCTTCACAAACAATACCGCGAGATAAATTTAAGCCATCATGAGGTTAGGCCGCCATTATTGACCCAACTTACGAACCGCTGCTCATGGCGGCTCGAATAATTGAGCACAGGAGATTTTCTCCGCCAGGACATCCGTTGGGCATCAAGATTGCGACAGTGCCAAACCAGCCCGTGTCTAAACTTCTCCCCTACGGCGTCCTCATTCTCGTAACTTGTATGAATGGCGTAAGCCTGCTTGCCAATATCCTTGAGCGCTGGGTCCTCCGCATTGTCTATGGCAAAATATACACAAATCTCGAGGACTCCTTCCAGGCTAGACGCCGCCGCTCTTTCGTCTATCACCACGTTGCTTTACCCGTCATGACACTGGTTTTATGCACATAAGTGGATGCTAGGGACTGGCCTTGAATTAAAGAGTAACGCAGCGTCCATGTCCAAAATCCTTCAGTATTAATTGGCATTGGTTGATGGCTAGGACTACACTTGAGAACCAAGCCATATTAACCCGTCAACTGGTATTTTTCACTCCGAAAGGAAAGGGAGGTTCCTTTTATGCTCGCTAGGATTAATCCGAGGTTGCTTGTCAGCTTGCATTATGCCTCCGAACTGACGGTGATGGCGGGGCCTCACGCGGAGTAGTTTCGGTGGCACTCATCCCCACGGGGAGCATCTGATGGAGAACTGCGGGGAAAGATTTGGCTAAGGGCCAAGGAATGTGTCAACTGCCGCCAAGATCGGCACTTTAGAGCGGGAGTTTGACATCATTCAGGCGTGCAACCATCGTTGGCTCAATTGGAGGTCCGAATGCGGAAAGACTAAGCGCTCTCTGAGCAGAATTCTACCCAGTCTTGTCGGTCCACTTGGGATTCGTCGATCAACCATCAGGCACAGCCCTGAGCTGCAATCGAGAACGGCCAAGACCATGACTACGATCCATTGGAACGATCTATAAATTAAACCTCAGCCCACCGAGAGGATATTGTTTTGCCTGTGACCCAACTCTTGCTTCCTCCCCAGTCGCCGCCAACCATGCGATGCAAGTTCCCTCAATTAGTTGTCGCCGGACTCCTTACGGCTGCCATTGGCTCGGCTCACAATGGCGCAGGCAATTCAGCAAAACTCCGCACAGTCATCACGACTGACATGGAGTCAGACGACCTTGCCTCATTGATTCGTTACCTGCTCTACTCGAATGAGTTCGACACCCAAGGTCTCATCTACACCACAAGTCGCTTTCACTGGGCAGGCGATGGAAATGGCACCAAGTTCTTCCTACCAGGCCGTGAGTACGACACTCCGCAAACAGAGTGGCGTTGGGTCGGCACCCAGTATATTCAAGACATTGTGCTCCCAGCCTATGCAAAGGTGCATCCAAATCTGCTGCAGCATGACCCGTCATATCCGACACCAGACGACTTGCTTTCCACAGTCAAGGTGGGCAACATCATTTTCGAAGGCGAGATGGACCAGGATACAGAAGGCTCCGAACTCATCGAGTCGCTCTTGTTGGACAAGGATCCACGGCTCTTGTATCTGCAAGCGTGGGGAGGCACGAACACAATTGCAAGAGCCCTGAAGTCGATTGAGCAGAAGAACTCTGACTCGTCCAACTGGCCCAAGCTCAAGAAGACCATATCACGCAAGGCCATCATTCTGGCTAGTGGCTTCCAGGATGAGACGTACGTCAATTACATCGCTCCTCAGTGGCCTGAGATCCAGATCCACAATCTTGCGGGCGGATACAACCCTTGGAGCTACCACTGTGCTGGGGGTGGCCCCTATGGTCTACCCGAGGATCAAAAGTACTTTGCAGGCACTTGGACCAAGGCCAACATTCAGAAAGGGCCTCTTGGGAGTCTTTACCGCTCCTGGCTCGACGGACAATCCATGCCTGGTGACCCGCTAGACGTTTTCGGGGACCCGGAGCTCGCGGCTGACCCCGATCTCTGGTGCAAGCCGTTGAATCAGTATGACTTTCTCTCAGAGGGCGATAATGTATGTTTCAATCCTTTGATTGACACTGGCCTTGACGATCCTACGAATCCTACGGTTGGAGGCTGGGGCGGACGACTTCTGCCAAATACCACATACCCCAACCTCTGGGCGCTACCTGAGACGGAAAAGCATCGCAACGGCACGGAGATTGAGGACTATTCCACCACTCGTTGGATTGCTCCTGCTCAAAATGATTTCGCAGCTCGCATGCAATGGACCCTGACTGGGAACTACAGCGAGGGCAACCATCCACCATCAGTCAAAATTGTCGGGTCTAAGAAAGTAAAGGGACGCCCGAATACAAGTGTGACGTTGAGAGCCGCCACGCAAGATCCAGATGGGGATGTGGTGGCTACTTCATGGTGGCGGTACTTGGAAGAAGGCACATATCCTAATTTCGTGAAAATTCAGAGAGTGAATGAGAAGCAGGCGAAGGTTGTGATCCCAGCCGATGCAAAGGTGGGTCAGACTATCTCTATCATCTTGCAGGGAACTGATGACGGGGAACACCCTTTGACGCGCTACGACCGCGTGAAAATCGAAGTTATTTGAGAGGGTAGATTTCTTGTGGGAAGCTATCAATATTCAATGAGAAATGAAATACTTGGCCGATGAATGCAAGATCAGACGGCAGTAATTTCATGAACGTGGATTGTAAAGTAACACGCAACTGCTGCCCTTGGTATCACCCAAGATAACCGAATTTCTGGCGGTTAGCGCCCTGATCATACATCATGCTTCACTAACACAGTAGTTTCCTTATTGCAGTGGCTCCTTGAAGAGTTTTCATTGTCTCGGTTACACAGCCATGGCCTGAGTGTCAGGGCAAATATAGCGAAATTCCTGGACAGCCAACCAATTTCCAAGGCTACAGTAGTGAGAGAATTCTCGCAAATTACGACTTGTTAATCGTGTAACCGCTGCTGGTAGCACAAGTGCTTCAAGCACCTTGTATTAATCAGCTACAAACTAGTCCTATTATGGGTCATTTACTGAGGTGGAATTAGTGATGCTTATATTAGAGTACAACTGATAAAGCTTGAGCAAGCAGCGATATCCCCATGCTTGCACTTTATTCCCTGCAGAACACGTCCGAATGTTGCCACTTTCTGCCAAAACTATGCCAACAATGCTCTCAGAACTAATTGTGGACGTTGTAGTCGCATCAACGAAATGATTGTCTCCGAACGGGACTACATACGAGCACACCAAGACTGTCTCACCCACCATCATGAGGGGGTCTAATTTCACCCCTCTTCCTATCCAAAGATTGGGGGTGATGCGTAAACCCCCCTGCTTCAACCCGCTCAAGCTGCGAGGCGCCCAAAAAGGAAGAGGCTTCACAACCAATGAGCATGAGAATGCTCACAGCAGCCAGGCGGCACAGATTCTATAAATGAGCCTGGGGCCGACTCCATGTATCCTTCAACCTTTACTCTTGCACAGTACAAGTTTTGTGGTCGTTGAAGTGCATTTAACAGGCTAAAGTTTTTTTATCACCCCCACTTGCTTGTCCGTCAATTAACGTCTCAGACGAAAGTCCCTCAAAGTCCCATGATAGCTTAACAATCATCATGATTTTTGGTATTATCATATCCGTATTGCTTACTGGAATTGCTTGCTCAGAGATGGGTTCCATGCCAAACTGTTGCATGACGCCCGAGTATGGAGCAATGCAAATGCCTTTGGTGTACAATGAGCCAGCAACACCACTACCTAGTCTACAAGACGCTAATATCGATACTCTTTCATACGGTCTTTACGGTTATGAGTTTACCAGCGTCCATCTAGTCAAGGTATTTCATTCCAATACGATTGGCTGAGCAACCGAAACCGTGCTTACAGCATACAATAGGCGTATATCGCCCGCATCAACGAGGTAAATGATGCTTTGAAAGCGGTGACTGAGATCAATCCCGAGGCCTTGGCCATCGCCTCTGCGCTCGACGAGGAACGTTCCAAGAATCATATTCGCGGGTAAGATTGTCGTAGGAGTAAGATAGCATCGCTAACTTTGCCAGCCCGCTGCATGGAATTCCCATCCTGCTCAAAGACACGGTACGTTACCATCTTGGCTAAGAGTTTCTTTGGCTCTCAATGAGTCTCTTCTCATTAGGGTTTGGCTAAGTACGTGATGATCTAGATTGCTACAAATGATAGCATGAACAATACAGCTGGGTCCTATGCATTAGTTGGTGCTAAAGTGCCCACAGACTCCACGGTTGTGCAAAAGCTTCGAGAAGCGGGAGCAATCATTTTAGGGAAGACGAACCCAAGCGAATGGGGCAATTTCAGGATGGCTCTCAATGCCAGCAATGGGTGGTCAGCCTATGGCGGCCAGACGTACGGCCCATTCTATCCTCATCAAGATCCTTCCGGTAGTTCAAGTGGCAGTGCGGTAGCAGCATCGTAAGTAAGTGACGCAGCGTCGAAAACAATACT
Source organism: Paramyrothecium roridum (assembly GCA_003012165.1). Classification (NCBI taxonomy): domain Eukaryota; kingdom Fungi; phylum Ascomycota; class Sordariomycetes; order Hypocreales; family Stachybotryaceae; genus Paramyrothecium; species Paramyrothecium roridum. The sequence continues at coordinate 13,499 of PXOD01000133.1, read as the reverse complement.
AACTCGTCTAGGCTGGCATTGGCGACAGTCTGCTTGGGCGGGGAGACCTCCGGGTCCATTATAGATCCTGCCAGCTTCAACAATATCGTCGGCGTAAAGCCAAGTACGTCTAGTGCAGCATAAAATGCTTACCGGCAGCTAACTTGACCAGCTGTTGGATTAACATCGCGCCATCTTGTGATCCCTATCAGCGAGCACATGGATACTGTCGGCCCAATGACGAAAACGGTCAAGGATGCGGCCTATGTTCTACAAAGCATCGCAGGAGTCGATCCCTTGGACAACTATACTTCTGCGATTCCCAAGGATATGAACTTGGATTTTGTCAACGCCTGTAACATTACAGCTCTTGATGGGGCTCGCTTAGGTGTGCCACGCAATGTGCTGTCACTCATGTCAACCGAGAGCACCAAATCAATGATTGAAGAGTTCGAGAAGTCTTTGGACATTCTGGTATCAGCAGGTGCTATTGTTCTTGATGCTGACTTCCCGGCTGCGCAAGGATTTCTCAATGACAGCTTGCTGAGCGCTCAAATTATGGGCGCTGATTTCGTCGTGAATTTGGAGACATATTTGGCTCAGCTTATTCACAACCCACACAACATTACAAGTTTGGCCGACTTGCGCCAGTGGACTCAATCGAGTCAACTTGAAGGATATCCGCGCAGATCTACAGAAGCTTGGGATGCTGTCCTGCAGAACTGGAACAACACAGAGCCCGGCTTCCAGCAAGCTTATCAACGAGGGCTGTACTACGGCAACGAGGGGGGTTTGCTCGGAGCGATCAAGCAGCACAACCTTGACGCTGTTATTCTGCCCTCCCATCTTGCATGGGACTGGGCTGGAATCGTCGGTGCCCCAATTGTTTCCATCCCGATGGGAGCAATGCCATCGGACCAACCCATTGTATCTGACGCAGATGGACTGGTGTCAGCTGCACCCAATATCCCGTAAGTAGCCGAATATTGTGTTTGAACACGCACTTACCGCAGAATAGTTTCGGCTTCAGCTTTTTAGGAGCGAAATTCTCGGAAGCGAAACTCATTGGCTTGGCCTACGCCCTGGAGCAGCGAACCATGATTAGGGAAAAGATTCGACCGTATATCGCACCGAGAACGGAGATTCAAGACGTTGTCGAGGATGAAGATTGGTAGACAGCACTTCTTCAAGGTGAGAAATGGCCTGGCCAGGCAAGATAGCGAAAAGACAGGCAGCAGTAAGTGGCTGCTATGTTGGTAAACTAGACTCCTTCCACTGCCAAAGGATGAGCCAGGCTAGCCTGAGACTCAATACAATTTTTGACAAACTCAGTTTTGCCTACTACCAGCTTTGTGAAGGGCAACAGCCCCAATTTCCTTACTATTGGCTCAACACATAGGCTCAATGCGAAGAACCGGGAAAGCTTATGATGCGGTTCCTTCAGGGAATTCATATCGGATGAGCTTGCGTTCGTGTAAGCTTCTGGCTACAATCCAACAATTGGCATTATGGTGCAGCCTATGTCGACTCCACACCCAGCCAAGAATTATGCAGTCTCACTACCAGTGAATTATGACAGGACTATCTGTATCACTGAACACAAGCAACTTTGGTACTGTTTTTTAATGATAATTATTCCGGCACAATTAGGGTCAGATAAGTTATGTAATGAGCTAGCTTGAGAAATACGACTTTCAGTTCATACTGATCTTTTGATCATCCGCGCCGCGCTAATGATTTCACGCAACTCCGCAATAGGCAATTTTTTACGAGCATGCATCTCGGCCCGCTGTCGCTGCAGAAAATACTCTTGTGAGCCTAGATAATTCTTCATCAACTTCCGGTTTCAAGATGGCAACTTCTGCCAATATTTCTTTTGGCTTAAATATGTGACACAGCCGCTCCAGCGAAGCCTCTCTCAAACAGCTGGTCTTGCCCAGCCCTTTTTCTCGTTTATTCGTCTTCACAACCTGATGCTCTTATTTCCGAACGGTTTGCTTCTTGAATCAGTATGAGTTCCGAAAAAGAATCATCGGTCCATATACCGACATCTGAAAAGGGCCAGGATGAGCTGCCAGCAGGTTTCTCGGATGTATCAGAAAGAGTCATCTTGACATTCACCAGCAGTGATACGGGGAACCCTTACAACTGGTCCAAGGCAAGAATCCCATCAGCTTCTCTATCATGCATTATTGCTAACGTTTGTCGTTAGGGCAAAAAGTTTTATATTGTGATGACTGCCACTGTCACACTATTCAACAGCACATTGGCATCATCTCTCCCGGCCAATGCAATGACGCCCATGACCTCCGAGTTCGGCGTCGACAATACGGACGGTAACCCAGAGCTCGCTCTTCCCATCTCGCTCTTCCTCGTTGGTTACATCTTTGGTCCGCTGCTGTTTGGGCCACTATCTGAGCTTCTCGGCCGCAGACGTGTCATTCAGGCCACGTTTGTTTGCTACACGGCCTTTACTCTTGGTTGCGCTCTGGCGCCGAATTGGGCGTCAATATTAGTCTTCAGGCTCCTCACTGGCACGTTTGCAAGCGCGCCTCTAGCCATTGGTGGCGGCATAATGGCGGACATCTACAACGATCCTACCATGAGAGGAAGGGTTCTGACCTATTTCCTCGCGGCAAACACCTGTGCGCCCCTGATTGCTCCAACGATATCCAGCCATGTCTCAGTATTTGGTTGGCGCTGGGCGTTCTGGGTAGGCCTCATCCTTGCGGGTGCGACCTGGATCCCTCTTGCGATCTTGCCCGAGACTTATGGTCCGACCATCCTTGCTAAACGAGCGAGGAGCATACGCAAGGCTGCACAAAAGACAGGGCAAGGAAATCCACAGACCTACGCAGCAATTGAGCTCGAAGAAACGGACTGGCGTAGCTTGATTGGTGTCGTACTTGTTCGGCCGCTCCGCATGCTCTTCACAGAGCTCATTGTAACTGCGGCAAGCATTTACATGGCATTGGCATACGGCGTCTACTTCATGTTCTTCCAAACGTATCCTATCGTCTTCAGAGGCATCTACAAGATGTCAAACAGGACCATGGGATTCATGTACCTCCCAATTGCTGGTGGAATCTGCCTCGGCCTCGTCATGTTTCTGCTCTGGGATTCCTATTGGAAACGATCGGTGAAGGCTGGTAAGCTCTGGGCGCTCAAGAAGGAATACAGTAGGCTTCCGCTTGCATGTGCGGGAGGCCCATTGTTCATGGTTTCGATGTTTTGGTTGGGGTGGACAGCCCGGTCCAGCATTTCATGGGTGGTGCCATGTCTGGCCGGCATTCCCTTTGGAGCAGCCAACCTGCTCATATCCATTGCGCTCACAAACTACCTGGGCGACTCCTACGGTGTCTTCTCCGCCTCTGCCATGGCTGCCAGTGCCTCTTTCCGAAACTTCATAGGGGCCAGTCTGCCTTTGGCGACCGGGCCAATGTACGATGCACTTGGCGTTGGGTGGGCCACAAGCATAATCGGTTTTGTCAGCCTCTTCATGTGCGCGATCCCTTTCATTTTCATCCATTACGGCGATGTGATCCGAGAACGGAGTGCCTTCTACCAAAAGCTAAAAGCGGAGATGGAGGCAAAGCCTACGACAGCGATAGGATAGAGTCGGGTGTGATTAATGGGGCGGCAGAATAAAAGATGCTTGGGCTTGATGGTGGCCAGAATTCTGCTTGATGAGAAATAGATGCCTAGACCGGTTTCCCAAGTTGCATGCTGTACGGGATACACTGGCAAACCTGAAAGCCTGTGTCGAGGTGGATGGTGATTGGCTTGACATGTCTTGGTCCGAATCCGCAGTACAGGCCCAGCTTTTGTCCTGAAATAGCCTAGTTGTTTCGCCATCCCTCCCAAAGAATGGTCCAATCTTGTTGGCCTTTTGCGATGAGCTCCGATATCTCCACTCGTTCTGCCTTACCGCATGCGGCAATTCGTTACGACGACGACAACTCTCCTCCTACAACCTCTCGACCCTTAGCTACACTATCCCCATTGACGAATTCGTCCCTCGTTCCGCGGTTCTCTTTTAGAGTAACTCACCACCATGTTTGGCAATGTCTGAACGTGTCATTCGCAGACGCAATGTGAAGTCGCGCGATCGCACGGGCTGCGTCACCTGTCGCGCACGCCGATTGAAATGCGACGAGGGCAAGCCAGAGTGCAATAATGTGAGTCAAACTGCTGAATGTAACACGACCCAGGCGTCAATTGGAACTCAAACCGTATTGACTCCACTTGCTTGCCGTAGTGTGTTAGGCTGAACCTCCCATGCGGTGGTTACCCACAACGCCTGGTCTTCAAAGACCAAACAAATCTCTTCAGCCCAAAGCCTCGCACACGGCGTACACGAGCCGCGAAAGTTCATGCAGATCCAGATGAAGAAAGTCGGCCACATGTCGCCACTTCTGTCCAAGAATCGCCGGCTTCGTCCGAGCACCAGCTACCTCCAATGGTGCCTCCAATGGGGCAATATTCGGAGTTGGAGAATCCATCTTTTGAAGAGAATCAGTTACCAGTCCAAATTCATCAGTCTAGTAATGTCGAGGCTGCAAACTCTTTGACGCCCATGTCAGGGTCTTCTCCTCAACTGAATTGGACTGCAAGCTCTATTGGTGATCTTAGCTTGGACCCCACGAGTTCATTGCTCGGAGGCCAAGGCACTTCTTGTGGCATCTCAACTCCAATAGAATCAGCCCAGAGCTCCAGTACATGGGATCCGGTGACTCCGCAGACTGTTAATAATAAAGAGGCCAGAGAAGGAGTTTGGGTGGGCGTCTTGCACCATGGCATCAAAGTCGCTCCGTTGGTGCCGCAAGCCTTAATTGACTCCAGCAAATTTCCCGAGGACATGCTCTACTACCATCATCTCCGAGACACATCGCCCTATGGGCTTCTCACCGTGCTTTACTTGACTGATATCATTAAGCTCCCTTATCTGGACGGATCCTTTTACCATGCTGCACTTGCTCTTTCGGCGCTCAAGATTTCGCAGTCCGAGGCAACCGCGTCACTTCGCACCCAAGCGCACATACATGCACTGGAGCACTTTGTGATTGCGCTCGGGGCTGTTGGAAAGATTCAGGTGGAAGAGGATGGCGTGGTACCGAGCACACCAGAAAGCTTGCATGATCCCCAACGGCGGGAGAAAGCAGTATCATGGCTTAGCACAGTCTTGTTTCTGGCTTACTTCGAACTGCACCGGGGACAGATGAGATTGTGGTATATCCACAGCCGTGCTGCTGTCGACTTTTTGTCGTCGCATCTCAACCTTGTGCTCGCATCGGACATTGGAGAATCCTTGATTCGAGCATTTTCGCGTATCGCCGCTCTCTTGGATATATACGATCGTACGCATTCCGTCCAGAAACGGGTCACGTCTACAGAAGTTTCGGACTCTCTCCTCCAATTGCTGAAGACTTCTGACTCACCGTATGACCGGCTTCTCTTCATTATGCCCCGTGTCAATCAGCTGGAGGAGGAGTGGCGATCCAATCCACGACTTGATAGTCAGTGGGAGGCACGAGTCGAAGCTCTAAAATCCGAACTTAAGGAATGGCGAGATAATCTCGATACTGCAGAGGTCCCTTGGTTCGATAACGATCCATTCGCTGAAAGCGTAGATGGTCTCGCAGGCACTCCTTTCGAAGTAAGGCCGTTCCCCATTCTTCAGTCGGAAGAGCCGGTGAGGGCAGCTACAAATTATGCGCACTACCTCGTGTCTCTCCTGCGCCTCGACTCAATGTATCCGCCAGGTACAGATCGAAAACTAGCTACCAATGAGACTACGGCCATGCTGCACAACATCTGCCGGCTTGCGGCAGGCGTGCCGTATCCTCTCTGCAGGATCGTCAACGCGTACGGGCACGGCATGCTCCCAGCACTGATGAACGCCTACCACATGGCTGATGCGACGAGGGCCGAGTGGATCAGAGGATGGATTGCACGATTGCCGAAATACAGGGAAGGTATTTGGAACATAGACCGTGTCCAGCGACTACTGTCGTACCTGGACGAGGAGTATAGTCAGCAGGGCTCTCGGCCAGGTCGAACCCTCATCAAAACGCGTATGGTGGATCTGGATGAGGACAGGGCAGACCCCATACCCGACGGCAATGCGGGTGAATCGGACAGTTTCCATGTAGAGATATACTCCAAAGGTAAGCGAGGATGGAGCATAGACTTTGTTGAGATAGAGTAACAGACCTTTCAAAAAGCAGCGAGTGTCGCTCACACTCATGCATACAATAGATGTGTCATGAATCACAACGAACGTCCTGGCCATTTACCTATTATTTGCAATACGAACGTCCTTGGACATGGTCCAACTCGTGAAAAAGTGTAGGTGATGGAACAATATTGAACAATCCTATTGTTGTGGGTGAAATGACAAAACCTAGCCTCCGTACAGATCAAAACCGATGCAAAGTCTCCACTACAAATAAATTGCCCATTTTCCTATCCTCAAACACTGTTCCAGATGCCAGTTCCCAGAACATTTCGCGCCATTGTCAGCAAGTGTCACGCAGCGCAGAGGCTTCTTGATCCCTTGAGCCTACTCAGCGACATTGTTCTCGGCCGATCTTTTCTTAGCTTCAATGAAAGGCTCAGGTTGCATCAGCTTCTCCTTGACAGCCTGCACGCGATCCCTCTTCTCAGCCAGGCTCCACTCCCTGGAAGCCTCTAGACTCATAAGGCTTTCGTTAATCAGAGAGATGTGAACGCTCAAGGGAAGCTGATCCTGGGCAGTCTGCGGACCCAAGGGGTCCTTGATTTGGCTTTTCAGTGACTCCAAGCTTCCACGGGAATCCTGAAGCTGCAAGGTAAGTTTCTCCACAACCCGAATACTCCTCTTCCGCTGCTCATCAATCTGTCCAAGCAGGATCATGTTCTGGGGTTTGTTCCAGGGATGATCACGATCACCAAATATCTTGCTCCAGAGGCGTGAAAGGCTAGAGCCCGGATCTGCTTCGAGGACTTGCAGCTCCGAAGAGGTTATGCTGTGAATCAGCGCAAGATGTTTTCTTCCATCTTGCAGAAGATCAAGGATTTTCTTCGCCCTTCCAATGCTATCATCAATGGAGTCAATAATTTGAGAGATATGCCTGGCATAGTGTGATGCAAGTTCCTGCTCATTGTACATGGACGGGAAAATAATCCTGGCCGTGATTGACGCCATGATGGACTTGCCTGCTGTAATCTGGAATTCCTCCAACTCCTGTAACTTCCGCATGGTATACCGGTTGACATGAATGATATGCATGGCCAAGAAGTCGCATCCACGAGAGAAATCAAGCAAGCCATCAATTGTATCCCAAGAGATTTCGATGTATTCGTTGAATGCTGCCGAAAGCTCATCGCGACGTTCCAACTGACTATATCGAACAATGTTTTCCAGGTCTCTCATGACAGAATCGGAGCGCTGCATCTCATCGGGAAGGCCTGCAATTTCGACGCTTGCTTCCAAGATCTGCCCGGCCTCTCCGTGAACACGAACGAGCTCCTCAACCTTGGAGATCATCGATTCAGTTTCGTTTGCAAGGGCAGGGGGTAGGTCGTCGCACCAAGACGGTGCCAATGCCCTCAGTCCAAAGAGGTGACACAGCGGCGAACTGGGCTGAGGTGCTGCACAGGCAGGGTTGAACCAGTGAACGCCAGGAATGCTGCACAGTGGGGATAGAGCATTATTGAGCAAGTCGTTCACCATCCCCATCAGCAGAATGCAGCCTCCCAGAGCCAAGTAGACAGCGGCAAGAAACGCAAAGGGTTTCTTCAGGAGGCGGGTGGTGAGGCCGACAACTTCCGCAATCCATGTGAGGGCATGAATCAAGCTTGCTCGAGAAACGCGGGCGGCAGAATCGAGATTCTCCTCGATTTGAGAACGTTCCCTCTTCTTCGTGGATGAGCTCCGCTGGGAGCTCCTTCTGGTACGGCGACTCTGTCGTTGGTCGCGCTCAGACTCCTCCGTTGCCTCCTCTGCGCTGCTCGTAGTTCGTGTACGCTTCTTGTTTCGGTTCGTCGGCTGAGAGACCGCCGTGGAGGGAAGATCGGAGTCAAGAGAGGAGCCCATAATGTGTTGGTCTCGAAGTCGCTTGTGGGAGGTGATGGTGACCCTCGTCTGACTGTTTGTTTCAAATCCTTGTCAGCATCGTCCTAAGAGAAATAACAAAAATAAAAAAATAAAACTACTCCTCGCTGGCATTTTGATCACCCGTCACCATTTAAACGGGTCATCTCCATGCTTGTGATGGACAAAGAGTAGTGTCCGACTTACATTGAGCGAGACGTCGTATTGTAATGGTGGCGCAAAAGTGACTGTCGAGGAAATTGGGGGTAAAGCAGGGCAAAAATGAACTTTCGGCTTACTTCTTCTCCAGATGAAGAAGATTGGGAAAGGCGTGGATGATGGGCTTGCTATTGAGTGAAGAATGAAGCGAGCAGTGGACCCTTTAAGAGCTTGGTTGAAAGTCGTGAAAGCATCGACGTTCAAAGGGAGACTGACGGTCTCAAAGCATCTTTGTGCAGCCACCCATTCGCAGCGGTCTGTGCTACCGAAGAATTGGGTGTGTTTAATGCCCACAGAACCAAATTCACTACTTGTTTTGATCAATGCACTCGACAAACATGGTCAATGCGACGAAACGGCTTGTTCCCTGTCAAGAACTAAGGTCAGCCCGTCATGTGAACTGGCCTCTGCGCTTCTCCAAAAAGAAAGTCTCATCGCTTGCTGGTTTGCCAATATCAGTACATTTACGCCGTTTGCGTGCTAGGTAAGAACAGCAGCTTCTGTTGTTTCTAGGTCTACGCGTCTGCCATGGGCTCCATATAGGTCCTGGTTGACAGGTACTAGCATGTGATGACGCATATCGATATCAACGGGCACAATGAGTGTATATTCCGATATGGTGACCGCCAAGCCTTTCCTATCAATCGCCCTCCGTCGTGTTCCGTGGTGTTTGCAGGCCGGATGAACAGTTCCCCTGACCGCTGAAGTCATTCCCCGGTTGCTAGCAGGGTCGGTGAGAAGTCAAGCCGGGTTGTTTTGCGGTGGTCCAGAGGGAAGAACTCCCTTGTTCCGGCAACTGCATGTGTCCTGCCGGGCCGCTCGCCCTAGCGCCGGGAGCGACAAGTAAATCCATGCTTTCTCTTCTCCAGGTTTAGTTGTCCGCGGAACTGCCTCCCTTTGTGTCACCGTAAACATCCGTCCTCAGAACAAGCATCTGATCAGCCACCGTTAGCAAAGCTAGTCTCCCGTGGCAATGGCACGATGACGCAGGTGGTCATTCGTTTGGCGGGCCGCGCGACCCCGCAGCTGCTAAACGCCTGTTGCAACCGCTTCCAGTTGGGCCGAGACAGGGTTGCAATGTCTCAAGTTCCCCACTCGGGGTTCAAGTGAGGAGCTCACCGAGGCATCGACGTGCGCGAACAGGTGATTGACAAGGCATTGCAGAGATGACAAATGATTTGACGCTCCTTCGTGGGTGTATGGATGTTCTGCGATGATGTAGGCCACCGTCATCAAAGAATTATGTACCCTCTCAGACTATGCATGGCACTCTCTTCCCAAGTGTCGTATACTCATTCGGCTTACACTCTAGACTGGGCATAACCTCATGCTTCAAGCTTAAATGCCATGATCAGGCATGATCCCTAGCAAAGTATTGGCACAAGGTGGAAACCGTCCAACAAGCACCACTCCATGCGTGTCTAGGCCCCCCCCCCGAGCGATCGCCAGGGTGGTCTCGCCTAATCCTATCACAAATTAGCGTGGCTGTTAAAAACTGGAACATCCTGGTTACCCCACTCTGAAGATTCAGGAGTGCCTCGGATGTCCAGTTTCATTTTTCGCCGCTGCTGCTCCCTATAAAACAATTGAGTTGGCACTGACAGCTTGAGCCTCAGTCCTCGCGTTGGACAGATCTTCAAAATGACATACACCACCAAAGAAGAATTCGACAAGGTATTACTGCTGAGCATATGAGTGCCATCAAGTGCTAATCGACAACTCCGTAGGCCCTGTCAGAGGTAAAGGCTGCTTTCGCGGCCGGCATCACCAAGGACAAGGCATGGCGACGCCAACAGCTGAAGCAGACATGGTTGATGATTGAGGAGAACAAGGACCGTATCGCCGAAGCTGTCCGCAAGGATCTGCACAAGCATTACATGGAGGCCCTCTTCGGCGATGTTGTCTCCATCCAGAACGATGTTATCCAAATGCTGGACAATCTCGACAAGTGGACTGCCCCAGACAAGCCAAGCAGGACAGACATCCTCAACTTTGTCGGCCGAACCAAGATCCGAAAGGAGCCACTTGGTGTGACGCTGATTATCGGCGCCTGGAACTTCCCCTTCACCGTCACATTGGGACCCATGGTCGCGGCAATTGCTGCCGGGTGTGCAATGATCCTGAAGCCGTCTGATGTCACCGTCCACAGCGAACAACTCATGATGGAGCTGGTGCCAAAGTACCTTGACCCCAGGGCTATCCGATGTGTCACGGCGGGACCTAAGGAGATGAGCTACATCCTCGAACGTCGCTTCAACCACATCTTCTACACCGGCTCCACGCACGTCGGCAAGATCATCTACTGCGCAGCGGCAAAGCATCTCACACCAGTGACTCTTGAGCTCGGCGGACAGGCACCCGTGATTGTCTGCAAGTCGGCCGATATCGATGCCGCCGCGAAGCGCATCGCCTCCGTCAAGTTCAACAACGCTGGCCAGGTAAGACGATCCTCATCGCGTATGATTGATCATGCTAACCGCAACCCGTCCTGTCCAGATCTGCATCAACGCCAACCACATATTTGTGGACCCAAGTATCCGTGAGGAATTCGTCAGACGCTTGATTCACTGGTTCGATGTGTTCCGAGGAGGCAAGGAGGACGATATCCGGCCAGACGGCTATAGTCATATCGTCAACGACCGCAATTTCTCGCGCATCTCGGACCTCCTGGACAAGACCAACGGAAAGGTGGTTTACGGTGGTGTGAAGGATCCAGCGACGCGCTTCTTCTCCCCAACCATTGTGACAAACGTCCAAACCAATGATAGCCTCATGTCTGAGGAAATTTTCGGTCCGCTCCTGCCAGTCATCGAGGCTGATCTCGAAAGGGCCATCGAGCTCACTGCCGCTGGCGAGCACCCTCTCGCGCTCTACGCGTTCACGACTAGCGAGGAGGAAAAGAAGCGGATTCTGGACAGCACCAACTCCGGAGGCGTCACCTTCAACGACTGCTTGATGCACGCGACCGCATTTGACGCACCCTTTGGCGGCGTTGGAAACTCGGGCTTCGGCAGCTTCCACGGCCGCTACGGCATTCTGGCCTTCTCGCACCTCCGGACCGTCGTCGAGGGGCTGCCGACGTGGATGGACTCGATGATGGATTTCCGATTCCCGCCTTACACGGACGAGAAGATCAAGAAGTTCGCGGAGTCTCAAGGAGGTCCTGCTTTCGATGCGAAGGGCAACGACATCAGGGGCCTCGGCGGGTACGTCAAATGGGGTCTTGGTCTTGTTTGTGCGGGGATTGCGTTCTTAACGAGGAGATGATATGCATTGGCCAACAGCAGTTGTAAGCAGTAATCAAGCGGGAATACAGTAACACAGTTTTAGTATCTTATTGATTGGTTCGTTTTCTTCAGACTAGTTCTCTAGCGATGCACGTACTTGTCCGTGTAAGAAATGCCACGTCTTTGTCCGCCCGATCATCGATCTCAGATGTGTAGACTGGGCCGTAATAGTAGTCCCGCGCTTGTGGTCATCAAGGGGCTATGTCACACATCAGACAACCCAATTGTGTGCTTATACCTACGTTCTTTTAGGGCCAGGCTGGGGCTCGGCCCTGTTACCGAGGTCGATGGCATCGCCGCTTCTAAACTGGACTGAGTTCTAGGGCACCAGTTAACCTCCCTTGTAGGTAAGATGCTCGGATTCACTCTTGCACCGTCAGAATGCTGTTCAACAGGTGAATATCCGTCCCCAAGGTGGATATTGTGACACCTTGCTTATACAATGGTAACAGTGAATTGCTTCGGAAACCCCTGGAGACCTTGTTTTTGTCTGTAGGGTACAGGAAATATCTGCAGCCATCTCGTCAGCAGCTATCGTCAGAAGCGTCAACGGCGGCAGCGGCTGTAGCCCCAGGCCGTTCCTTCACATATCATGCCCTCGGGGTCTTCCACCAACTGATCATACTCGGCATGGATATAGTATGCAGCGCTCGGAGATCAGAGGTTGACAGCATCAAGCGTTGACGATCATACTGTGAACGCTGTTCGGGATGCCCGCCAACCCACTCATTTGCGCTTAACAATCACGCTACTGTAGTACCAGACCCGCCCGTGCGTTACTTCAGGTCAAAAACGCGCTTAATCTGTGCTTGAAGCAGGGGTCAACGCAGGTACCGAACCTGCAGTTTCGTCTCAGCTGCTGCGGACCTCCTCGATGGAATGCCTTGCATGCCCTCAATCACGCAATGCTGCAATGCTATTTTAAATGCTCTATCATGGTCGACCCGTAATGGGGACTTTAGTGCCTGCGGGAATCTATTCGAGGACGTCATATCCTACCACCAAGCGCCTTTGGCATACAAAGACGGAAATGCAGGTATGTTGGCATTTCGGCGACTTCACATGCGTCCTGGCATTTGAGGGGTTACTTGCCGAGATCCGCAAGAAGCAGGTAGCCATTTGAACAGGGGTCACCGTTGGGATGGTCGCTTACGATCTGCATCTCTGCAGCCGTCAGGGGCACCTGCGCATTTAGGACTTTCGGAATCTCGGTCTATTCAGAATCCGAAAGACAACGACGGATTCTGACGTAGAATTGTATTGTAGGTGAATCATTCATTCGTCAATCTGGCGCGGGTCTTGTGTGGTAAAACAGTGGAAAGTATTCTTGTTGACTAGGTGGAGATGCCACTTAGAACAAACACGCACAACGCATTGTCAATGATTGGTCCGATTGATCTTAATCTCTTCGTCCCTTTATCGACACTCTACATCTAAGGCGTAACTGGAGAGTCGCTCGTGCCTAGAAGAGCTGAGAACTGGAATAAGGAGTAGAACCTGCATTGTTGGAAGCTGGAAGCTACAAAGGCTAGTTGCGTAGCTGCCACAACGTTTTGTCACGAGAGGTTGCATGGAGAATATTATAGGCCTCGTTCATGCTAGAGATACTTGGTCATCCTGCGGGGATGTTGATAACAGGCGGCTGTATTTTTATCAAGAAAGAGACGGGGTTTCACAGGTCCGCACGTGTCTGTCTTCAACTGACAGACTGGGTAAGCATTGCCATGGCTTGACGAAAGGACATATCGACTTACCACATTCGTTCGTCGAGGACTAAGACCATCTCGATATAACTGAAATTCCATGGTGTTACAGTCACATACGACCATAGCCACAAGAAAACATGGGATCCCGTCCGCTCTCCCTTAATTAAACTTGTGAGCGGCAGATTAGTAGTTGGGTCGGTGACGACCAGCGAACACCGGCTGTTGTATGTTATT